>BJBW01007625.1:78553-102643 GCA_004320125.1 Scolopax mira
TGGATGGGGCTTTGAGCAACCTGCTCTAGTGGAGGTGTCCCTGCCCATGGCAGGGGGGTCGGAACCGGAAGGTCCTTTCCCAAACCATTCTATGATTCTATGAGGAACCGGCGGATCTGTGGGGACCTATGAGGATTCTATGAGGATCTGCCTCGGAGCGGCAGAGCAGAGCCATGTACAGTGGTGCTGGCTGCGAGCCCCGCTTCAGCCGCAAATTAAGCGTGTTTGGGGATTTTAATAGAACTTGTGTTGGAGGCTCTGAGGGGGTGTCTGAACCCGCACCCCATCCCACCCCCGATCTGGACACCCCGGCCGCTGCCACAGCCAGGCCCGT
Organism: Scolopax mira; assembly: GCA_004320125.1. Lineage (NCBI taxonomy): Eukaryota > Metazoa > Chordata > Aves > Charadriiformes > Scolopacidae > Scolopax > Scolopax mira. The sequence continues at coordinate 78,888 of BJBW01007625.1, forward strand.
CCCCGCTGGTTACTGTGGCTTTAAGGGCCGGCGGGCGGCGCGGCGGCGTTGCTGTCCCGTGGTGCATTGCGGCGGGCGCGCGGAGGGAGCGTGGCTGGGGCACCAGCGCGTTCGCTACCGCCGCTGGGTTTCAAGTTGGCGCCGGGCGCGATGCGGTGCTGAGGGGGTCGCTCCCGCCGCCGTCGAGAAGGCCGCCGCCGCCGTCGAGAAGGCCGCCGCCGCCCTCCCCGGACCCCGCTGCAGTCTCCCAGCCCCGCTCCTCCAGTCGTTCCCGCCGCTGCCGCCATGTCTGCGGGCTTCTCCTTTGGCGCGGGGACCCTGGGCTCCGCGGCGGCCGCCGCCGCCGGAGCGGGAGGAGGAGGCGGGGGATTTTCCTTCGGAGTCGCCACACCGAGGTAACGCGGTGCGCTCGTTTGCTTGGCTTGGCCCTTCGCGCAGGCCACAGCCCCCTGACTCCTGCGGCCCGGCCCGCCGCCGAGGCCGCCGTCGCTCCTCGGGCCAGGCCTGGGCCCGGGCGGTACGTGTGAGTGCTACGGGGGGCAGGCCACGTCCTGCGTGTCTCGGCGCCTCTCCTGCCGCCCCCGGAGAGGCCCACAGGTCCGGCGCTCTTGGCCCAAAGGGCTCTCCGTGCGTGGTTGAACCGGCTACCCCATGTCTGCCCCGGTGCGCAGGGGACGGGGATACCCCTCCTGCCCCGTTTGCTTCGCGACCGGCTTCGTGAATATAGGAGTAGAGATCAATCTGTTCAGCAGCTAATAAGAAAAGGAGGTGCTATTTAATTTTACTTTATTTTGTCTTCGTCGGAGCAGGGAGTCTCCCTTTGCGGTTCACTCTAACGTTCAGAATGCAGAGTGCGAATCCCAGGCGTATCTAGGTTTCAACGATTAGCCTGAGCTCGCGTGTGCAGTATGGAGCTCGTTGATGCCAAAGCCCAAATGTTTAATGCTCAAATGTGAAATTCCCCACCTTTTTTTTTTTTTTTTTCCGAAGGTGAGTGCAATCTTACCCTTTCAGACACAGATAACCTTACATGTGGTGTATAGTGTCTTGGAGTAAGAGAACTTTCCTGTGCTTTGATGCGCATGTGACATACAGCAGGCTGTGTGTTAAAGGCATTATTAGTATTTAGGTTTCTTAGAATAATAGGTAAGTCTTTGTTGTTACTGGGTTTTTGTTTCCCTCTTTTCTTTGTAGATAGCTATATTGGCAGAGATTGTTTTTTTTCTGACCTGCTTGCTGTTATGCTTCTATTGAAGGTTAGGGCAGTTGTAGTGGAGCTTTGTATCAGAGTTTTTCCAAAGTCTGATCAGGCAAAATCGATCGCTGTAATGTAAACTGAATGGGCAGGGTGAGCTACTGAAGGGGATTTCATCTGTAGCAGGTATGTTTGAAAATATTTATCTGAGAGAATGGAATATTTATTTGTCAGAATTGTCAGGAATTAGTAGTGTGAGTAAGGGGAAGGGAACAGAACATCTGAATCTGAGAGTATCTCTGGATTAAATGGCAGTAATGCTCTTTGGAAGCCCCTATGAGAGAGACCAAGGTTTCTGTTACCTGTGTTTGGTTTGGAGGCTTGGGGGGTTGTATTTATTTATTTATTCTTATCCCCACAGTGGAGTTTATGTGGATTTTCTAAAGAACTTAAGATTCTTTTGCTTTATGCCTGTTTAACGCAGGTTTCCTGTGATGAGAATGAGCAAGTCAGAAGAATGTTTTTCAATAAATATTATTTTCAATGTACTGCCTGAAACAAAGGAAACTGTTTTGTCTTGTTGATCTGCACTTGTTTTAAATTGTCTATTGAACTTAAATTTTTTTGTTTGTTCTTATCTTTGCCATTCTAGCTGGCTTCTTAATCTGTTAAAAATAAGTAGAATTTTAACAGGTGCTACTTAATAGCAGTATGGTACTCTGCATTTTTATTCATGTATTTATTCTTACAAGCAGGACAACTGTTCAGGGCTATTGGTCAAGGAGAATCACAGAGGAGGAGTCCTTCTTACTGTTGGATGATTGGTGACAGAATGTTGAGTATCCCTATGGGATGGTTTGCTTGAGAATATATTTGAGACTGTAAGAAGAAATTGTTGTTCTTCTGAGTGTAAGACAGTGTTGCCAAATGTTGAAGAAAAGGGGCTTTATTGTGTATTGTGTATTAGTCATCAGTGTGACCAGTCAAAGATTATATTCTAGTGGCCCATACGTGGTATGCCAGCCTGCCTAATCCCTGCATTGCACCAACAGCCATTCAGATACCTACGCTCTTTCTTTTAGTTAATTGATGATCTCTGTAGTATGCTATAGCCAGGTGCAATGCTTTGTTCTAGCTCTAAAATTCGAGCTAAGACCTGGCTTCAGTGACCCAAGCTCCTCTTCCTCCCACATGTGGGGAGTAAACAGACCTCCTGGCACGTGCTTTCTCCCAATAGTAAGAACACTACCATTGCTTTACTTCTATATTTTGGGTTCTTTCTACCTTAAACAAGATGCCAGTTCATTTTTTTTTTTTGAGAGTTTTGAGGTTTTGTCCTGTAGTGCTGAATTGCGTATTTTGTACCTTAGCTTTCTTCTCCTGGAATGCTGAAACAAGAAAAAATTTCACAGAAAAATAATCTTTATCTGTACTGGAAAAGGATGACAATCCTAAACTCTTGACTGGTGAGAGAAGCACCATGCTGTATGTTTATATTTATAAGCAGTTGGGCCATAGTGCTGTAGTTTAGTATGTTGAAATTTTGGGAGTAAAGCAAACTGAAATGCATTGTCTCTTGTGGATTGAGACAATTAGTTTCATTTGTTATACTTAGGAGTACTTTCATACAAAAAGAGAGAGGGGATGAGGGAACAGTGAGAGAATACTGAACACCTGAAAGATACAATATTTCTTGACAGTTGTTACTCTTAAGTCTAAATTGCATGTCATTGCAGCTACTGTTGTACAGATGCAAAATATTGTATAAGAAAAAACTTACGGAGTTTCTAAAAAGGTTCACAAATGAAAGCAGGAGGTTACTACAAATAAGTTATTCAACTGATCCTTTGTCAGTTTAAAAACAAAACTTGAAAAATTGTAGACCCCCCTCTGGCTGCTGGAGCCTGTCATTTCATTGGTTAGAGAAAATAATGATTACTGTATTCCCCCATGTTTTGTACAATTACTTAATACATTCTCTGCTAAAAGTAAAGCTTGTTCTGTATTTGCCGTGAAACTTCTAAAATGTGTAGTCGCCCCAAAGGAATAGATAAATAAAGGTTTCCTTTTCCTGGTGATGACTGTTCTCTGATTCTCTTCTTCTTCTTCTCTCTTCCCCTTCATCTGTGAAAATAATTCTGTAGGTTTATTTCTGTGTCTTTCTGACAAGTATACAGTCAGAAAAGAAAAACCCAAGTATACAGGCTTGGGTTCTCTATGGTTTGCACCTGTGGGGAAGGGTAATGTTTTGGTTGGAAAAATGAATTCATACATGAGTGTGTTTTGGTGGTAAGATAGGGCAAAGCTGTGCTATTGATGTGAATGGTTGCCTGTCTATGCTTATCACTTTAGAATAAAATAAAACAACATTGGTTGAGGTTTCTGGTCAGGGTTGGACTTGGAACCTGCTTCAAAAAGATGCCCTTGCAGGTTTGCTGTCATCTTTGTGTTTCCTCTAGCATTTTTTTCCCTTTTCAGAAGTTCAAGGAGAATAAGTAGGCAGAACTAATGAGATAATCTCATGGAGAAAAGTTCGAATTTGCCACTGGTATAGCAAAATGCATCAGCCCAGCAAGGAGTTGAACAAATGGTGGAGTCTGTGTCAGGGAAGTGGTGGGAATTACAGAGCTGTAGAAGGAAAGAGGGAGATGGGATTCCTCTTTCTCTTTGATCATAGGGAGCTTGGACTCTTTCTTATCCAGATGCATTGTGTGCAGTTTGAGAAAATGAATGATGGCATTGGAAAGAAACTGAAATAAGGATGGGGGTTGGATATTTTTTAAAAAAAAAAAAAATTACTGCTAATAGTCTTATTTTGTAACAGCTCAACAGGAGGACTTAGTTTTGGAACTCTGGGCTCTTCTACTGCTACAGCAACTACATCAGCTCCTTCAGTGGGCTTTGGGAGTGGACTTTTTGGATCAAAACCAACCACTGGCTTTACACTAGGAGGCACCAGTACAGGTAGAAAAACTTGTTGTACAGCAGAAATTTGAATCTACAATGAAGAAATAGATCATCTGTATACAAAAATGGAGTTGTCATAATGTGCTTAATTTTTTTACAGTAGTTCTGTAGCTCAGAATATTACTTAAGTAGTTTTGTAAAAAGGCTTTCTTGAACAATTTAAAACATCATTTGTTGATAATTATGTAGTATCAGTGCTGTGGAAAGACAGATGTGGTTACCAGAAGACTCTGCCCGGGCCTCTGGGTAAACTGCTCCATAATTTGAATCCTGATGTTTTCTAGAAATCTAACTCTTCATTCTGTGTGCTTAAAATTATGATTTAAGATCAAGATTTATTTTGACCTGAAAAATACTTTAAAACATTTTGAGATTATTCATATTTGTAACGTAATATTTCTAACCCTGTTTTTTTTAATGTTAGCAATATGCACGAAGAAATTTATTAATATTTTCATAGGTCCCTAATTCAGCCTATGAACATACAGATTTTTACAGGATTATTTGGGTGCAAAAGAATAAAACTTTTCTGATTGGTGGGGGTTTTTTTTGAGCCATTGTGCAGATACAACTTAGTGAATTTTACTTTGTCTCCAATATTGTTAGACAAAATGATCTTTTTTTTTCCGTGTACGCTTGTATGAGTAGATATGGGAAGTTCTAGGAGCCAATCTACTAGAAATAACTTTAACAGCAGACTGAAAGCCTATATTACTCTGATTACATTGGGATAATTCTGTTTTAGCTCTCAATGATTCTTTTCATCTTCTAATCAGCTTTTTTTTTTAAATATGAAATGGCGTAGCTCTTTGTTCAAAATAGTTTTTTTTTAACAGTGGGGCATAAACCCTAAAACACACATAATTTTACAAAGACTTTGGACTCTGTAATCCTCTTCATTATATGTAAATCTGCTGCTTTACGTGCTAATGTTACACATGGCCATATGGCTGGAAAAAAACCAATTTGATAGAATTAGTAGTTTCCTTAGTTTTGTTTACATTTGTTTGTTTGGAATTTCAAACAATTTGCCATACTGCTGTGTTAACATGAGCTTCACTGTTAGCTTATTTTATAACAAGAAGTGATGAGTTTTGAAATCAGCCTTTGATTTGTGCTGCTGGTGCTTACAAATACTGTTTTCTATGTTTAATGTTGTTTTGCTTTCAACATACTACAGAAGAAAAATGTGTATAATACATATTGTCTCATAATATTGCAATATTTCAGTGCTTTGTTTCATGTTTGTAACTGTCATAGCTGCTTTGTGGTCTTCAATTACTATTCTTGCTCTGTTTTTATTCTTAAAGCAGGAACAGCAACAAGTATTGCTACAGGACTGACACTAGGTAAGGACCTAATTTGGATTTTAATGTTATACAGGCAAAAAAGCACAGAGAGATCTCTCTTGTAATGTAGAAAGTCAGTGGTCATACGTGAGTTTTTAACCCATTACTGATTGTAATCTCCTTTGCAGCCCAGGCATTAAGGCTGTAAACCAGAGCAGAGCCCTCTAGTTCTGGGCACTGTTACATGTACAGGAATAGAATAACCCCTTTAAAGTTAGACTTTGTTTTTATGTCCCCCTCGTGACTTCCTTCAGCAAAGGGGAGGTGGAATACATTATCAGAGAATTCTTCATAAAGAGTTTCTTGCTCTCGTTAACTTTGTGTGAATAAGTCTATCTGGTAATTACCCACTTTCAGAAAAATAAAGAGGGTTGAACCAGGAAGGGATTTGGGGAATATTTACTTTTGGTTCTCTTATGCATTGTTAGTGACTATTGTTCAGCTGTCGTTGGAAATATAGGAATGTGTGGGTAGCTGTGGTGGGTTTTTTCTTTCTTTTGATATGTCATCAAATAAGATCTGAGGAGAAACTGAACTTGAATATCACAAAAATTGGGGATGGGAATGGTGTTACAAGGCAGACAGCTGCCCAAGACGTTACGAAGCCATGCTGTGCATAAATTGGAAAAATGGTGTTGAATAAAAAAGGAAAAAAAAGGGGCAGAAGAAAGGAGAAGCAGCAGCTAACCCAGAACAGACTGTGTGATGAATAATCACACGTGGCAGTCTATACTGTGCAGATGAACATTAGTTTTTTTCAATAGCTGAAAGAAAATGATGTCATCCAAAACAGATAGACAGCAGTTACTGAGAATACCAAATTTGTGTTTCTTGTACTTGCTGTTGTGGTTTGTGTATGTCTATGGACACCTCTCCTTTACTTTGGAATATGGATTCTGTACTATAAAATGTATTTTTACCATGAAAACAGAACGCATTGGAAACTTATTTGCTTCACTTTAAAAGTGTTCAAAAGCAAAGACTGAGGGAATAACATCTTGACATATCCTTTCAATTTGTAAACAAGAAAAATATGTGCATTCATTTTAATGTGCATATCTAACTGAGTATTGTTATAGCTCCAGCTACCAATACATCTTAATTTTACATATTTTCTTTTTTTTTTTTTTTTTTTTTTAGATTATCAGTAGATATAAGATCTAGTCCATGATATTAAAGCCCGGTGGATCACTAGGATTTGTGGAGCAGAAATGCCTGTGCAATTAATGTTAACCTTTGAATTTTATCTGAAGGGGCTATGGGGATATTTGGGGATGTTTTACTTGATGCAAGTGATCTTGCATGCTGTGATGTTCATGATGTTTCAATGGGAATAGTTAAGAAGAGAAGATAAATTGAGCATTCATTCTTTAAAAAGTGCCACTGGAAGACTGAAAATGGCTTTTTGGTTTCTTCCAGGCACACCTGCCACCACATCTGCAGCTACCACAGGCTTTAGTTTAGGTTTCAACAAACCTGCAGGCTCAGCCACACCGTTTGCTTTACCTGTCACTTCTACCTCAGCGAGTGGCCTATCATTATCATCTGCTCTTACATCAACTCCTGCAGCAGGTAGGAGAATGTTTGTAGGTTTGGGCTTTTTTGTTTTTATCAGTAAAGCTTTATGGTAGAACTAAGTTCTTCTAGTAGCCGCGTAGTTTTGTAGTAATTCAATAAGAAGATTCATTGTATTTCACTAGTTCTAAATTTGCATACCACTGCAGATAGATTTATGTACATATAGAGGACAGTATATTGGCAGCATGTAATCTAAGTCATTAGAGGTGTAGCTGTAGCTGATTGGTCATGTAAAAACATTATTTTTGTTACTGTTAACCCCACTGAATGTTGAGAGCTTCCTACTTGTACAGCTGAAAAGTGTCTACCTTTTGTAAATGGCCTGAAAGGGTTAACTAGTAGAGGAAACAATTTTTCCATTGTAATCCTCATGCTGATACACATCTGCCATCATATTTAACTCAGCTAAACTGCACCGTGCATGATGATAATTGATGGGAGCTTATTTTTCTGAACCTTAGGAGTCTGCATTTGAGCTTAGCTCTTTGTGTTCTGTTCCTTTATGCCTATGGTCTTTCTCTACTCCAGTCTTCCCTATCCTACCAAAAGCTGGGGAGCTTAATTTCAGAAGGCTCAAACTACTAATGAAATCTTCTTTTATCATCTGTCTTGTGTAAATTGTTTTATGTTAAGTATCAAAATCTTAACATTTTGGCGTTTTAATATAAAAAGCCAACAACACTTGTTAGATCAGTTATACTGTAAAATAAATTCTGTGCCAGGTTCTAGATTACCTATTATTTTGGGTATCTCTTGACATTTTTACATAGTTGAAGGTAAATATGGACTAATCAGGATTCTGATATTGTAGAGCAAAATCACATACAACTGAAAAGTCACTTAGTGGCTTTGGAAAATTTGCAGGAAATAAAAACAATTGAGTTTGTTATCGAATTAAGATAACTGAAAGTCTGAACAGCATTTTTATTACCGGTTATCTATGGATGTATTTATATGCAGTGTCTGCATGAAGGTGGTTTGCTTTCTCTGCAGGAACTACTGGCTTTACATTAAATTTGGGTGGTACTACTGCTCCAACTACAACTGCCTCCACAGGCCTTTCCTTAGGAGGAGCCTTAGCAGGTTTAGGAGGTTCACTCTTCCAGAACACAAGCACAGCAGCAACAGGTGAACGTTATTTTAGTTTTTCTCCTGTCTCAAAACATTGAACTTTGGTGTGTGATTGCATAAACTCATAACGTAGGATTTCTTTATATAGAATATTAATACTGTGAAAGTGTAACTTCTACCATTGTTACAGTTAAAAACAGTGTTGCTGTTCATGGACAATGAAAATGAAATCTGAAGTTGTTAAATTCTTTCTCATTCTTAAATTCATTTGTACTTAATGCTTCTTTTTAAACGTAAGCACAAAAAAAATCTGTCATTGCCATAACTGACTTAGAGAAGTTGATCATAAATGGGAGAGGGCAATAATATGCAAATATCTCTTTTAACTGTGGAGAAGTTGAAAGATCTTTATTTTGGTGGCTTTGGTATGAATGAAATCTTTAACTGGTAGTAGTATTATTTCACGACTTCCTGTTGTTTTCAGCTCTAGAGGAGAAATTTGTTGTGTTGTGGTCTTGGTAACACTGCTCTTAAACTCTAAACGACACAGAAAGATACTTAAGATGCTGATAAGTTAGCTTTCTAATTAGCTACCTAGTAATGTGAAGAGATTACATAAGATGCTTGTGTACAGTTGTATGCAACTTCATGCAATCTGTTTTCTTTTCTGTTTATCTTGCATATTTTTAAGATCCAAATGTAGTAAATGGGCACTGAAACTGCAAGCAAGGTTATATGTGCTTTTAGTTTAAAATAAGTTTTAATTATCAGCATTTTAAGTGTGGAAATTCATTTTGGGTTTCTTGTAGGACTTGGGCAGAATGCTTTGAGTTTGACTCTGGGGACAACTGCGACTCCTTCAACTACTGCCAATGAAGGTCTTGGTGGCATTGACTTTAGTAGTTCTTCAGACAAAAAGAGTAAGTTTGTTTTAAAACATGTTAATAACTTTTCTTTATGGATAAAATTATCAGAGCATTACAGCAGATATACTTTTTCATTGTGTTAGGAGTGTGGAATAAAAGCTGACAATTTTTATTCCCCTTCCCCCTTACAAGTATTTTCAGTTAATTCCATTCTTAGATATTGTGCTTCCATAGATGAACACAATTTTGGTTGAAAGTGCAGTATAACGTACATCTATTTATTTAAAGCAAGTATAAGTTGACATCATACTAGAGAACCGTTGTAGCTTTTAAGCCTCAAAGGGCTATTTGCTGAAAAACCATGGCAGATTTCTGAATAGTTATATGTCAAGTAGCCACTAGAGGGGGAAGCAGAGCTATGTTTAAGTAATGCATTGAAAATACAAAAAACCAGCTCTCTCCAACTGTAACAGATCTTGAACTTAGTTTCTTTTTCTTTTGAAAGCTTGCAAAGTAAAATCTTTCTATTTTAAGCTGATATTCTTCAAAGCTGTATTTCTGATGGTGTGTAGTTCTATCTGATACGTTTTATCAGGTTGTTAAAAGCAGTTATAAAAGCTTTACCTTGTGGGAACTTTGAAGATCTTAAGTAAGGGAATACTGAGCATTGGACACCGATTAATTTGTCTCACTTTTATAGTTCCAGAGTAAGCTTAACTAGCTTAGCTGATTGTAAGATGTGCATTTTCTCTGAGGAATCAATACTGTTAACTTAATCTCTTGATTCCATTCGGGAGCCAAATTTTAAATTGGGTATACCAATAGCTAGGAGAGAAGGAAATGTAGAAACTCCATGAAACCCTTTTTAGAGAGTCACACAGGTTGAGGAGGCATGGTTCTTGGTACTTGTAGAAGAAATGGCGTATTGACTATTCAGACTGGAGTGCTTTGCGTGGTGTTGATTGTTTTTGGAGTCAATTACTGAAACTGGGAGTGTTGAAAAGAGCTCCGATTCCTAGGTTTTTACAGGATACCCATTACAGTAATATTAGCATGTCACAACACTTCTGTAATATACAAGTTATGTTAAAATGAGGATGAGAGAACCACAATCTACTTCAATCTCTCATCTCCCGGCATTGTATTGCTGGGTTTTTAGGGTAGAAACTTGAGTGAGTACCTGAATTCCCCATAAGTTGTTTGGGGAATGTCCTACTGGAACTATTGCTGTCACAGCAGTAGGCAGAGAACCCTTAGCCAAGCAGTGGGAAATATCAAAGGGGACTGTTTTTTGAGGTTTTCTTTTCTTTTAACCTAGGTTTTAATTTAGGAATGTTTTCCATAATGGATATGCTCATGTAAGCAGCCCTGATAAATATCCCTTCTTGTGTGCTGCTACTCAGTTTTGTCAGTACAATGGTTTGTATGAGGAACTGTGTTAAGGTTTGGGGAGAGAGGTTTTATGGTTTTGAAGTTTTTATTTATTTTATGAAGGAAAGAGGAAATGTGGCAACTAAAGAAAATTACCCCAGTAATCCAAGGACAGATAGGGACTAGCTCTTTTCCGGAATTGGTTATAAAATCTTTTCCTTCTGAAGACTGACTGTCCAGTATTTCTTTAAAATATGACTGCAGGAAACAAAGCTGTTCTTAGACATATTTTCCTCAAATATTACTCAAAAGAATGTAAAATGGTAAAAACTGGAGCAGTTTCCCAGAAAATAGCAAAATCTCATTTCAAATCTCTATCTTTTACTTTGTAAGTACTGGCCTGATATACAGGAAAAAAAAAGGTCGTTGCAGAGAGAAAGTAAAGTATACTTAATTTTCTGCCTAATTTTTAGGTTATCAGCAGAGAAAGGAGTCATAAATTCTGAGGTTTATTATTCTTTTTTTTTTAATATTGTGTGGATTTTTTTCCCCTTAGCAAAAGGCATAGGGAATGTGCGTGGAACTCCAGGTTCTCTAAATATCCTGCTACTGGGTAACAGAGTCTGCAAACAATTTAAATAGATGTTGCTTTTAAAACAAGTAGCTTTTTCTGGCAGGTACACTGGCTTGTGCAGCTTAAAATGTGGCACTGACATTAGCTACATAGCTGCTTTCTGCATTAGTGTCACTGTGAGGGTAGTAAGGATGTGAATTGCAGCTGAAGAAGATGAAGCTCATTTCTTGGGCTTTCTGGGTGAGTATTCTTCCTAGTGGACTGCTGTGGGGTGAGATGTGATTACTACTACCCTGTTATGCAGGATACTGTTTTCAGCCCGGTTCTGTTGCTCAGGCATTTGGCATCTTGATCCACAGATGCATAATTTGGAGTGTGTGGGTGGTAGGTAAGCAGTAAGATCTTCGATTTTGTGAAACCCCATTCATTACTGAACTTAATGCACTAGCAGAATTCTTAGGGAAGTCCAATGGGCAAACCTTCATTACCTTCATATTTTGAGAGGAGCCTCTATTGCTGAGTTGAAAACACTTGAGCATTTTGTGGGTGCAGGTCTAAGTGAGTTGTGGTTGCATAAGCAGGAACAGATTTCTTATGCAACTGCAGTTGTTTATGCACTTGTAGTGATTTGTATAGTGACACAAGATGTTTTGCATTACTCTCTGTGCCAAGAAATTAACACCTCGACTATTGAACCATTGTTCTTGAAAAGATATTTATCTGTGAAGGGGGAGTAAATTGAAACCATCTTTCTTTTATGCCAAGCGTAGTCTGTTCCTCTTATCAAGAGGCATCTAGCAGATTGTAGTCCTTAGTTCTTCCCTAAAATCTCATTAACGTTGTCTTGTTTGTTCCTCAAAGTTCTTTTTTCTGACCTACTGTTGTCATTTTCTAGGTGACAAAACAGGAACAAGACCAGAGTAAGTATTCAGATTTACTTTACTAGAAAACAGCTAAACTAAATGTGTTGATTTTTTTTAGTACTTGGATCTTGAGAAAGGCATAAATGTAAATAAATTACTAAGTTTTCCGTATTGCAAAAGTCAGTTATGGTGCTTCATCATTTCAAACACTGGGATTTTCCCATCAGATGCAATACCAACAGCTTATCTGGCATCTGCTGTAGACTGATGTGGTCTGAAAAATGGTTTCTGCAAATGTGTACAATGCTTACACCACAGGCTTGGACCCTGGCATGGTATCTGTGTGCATTAATCCAAATCATTCCTAGTTGCAGCACACACAGTTTTGCACACATTGCACGTACAGTCACTTGAATGTTTTCGTGTTATTTAGTAATCGTGCAAAGATGTTTGGCAATATTCAAGCATCATCTAAACAAGTGTTGTCTCTTGTAGAGATAGCAAAGCGCTAAAGGACGAAAATCTACCTCCTGTAATCTGTCAAGATGTGGAAAATCTGCAGTAAGTGGTGGTTTTTATTTATGGTAATTGAATAACTGAAGTATTGCATACTATTGCTCTGTGGCAAAAACACTTCACTGCAGGCTGCATGCAGGATAACTTACTGCCCAGGAGCCTTTCAGCAGGTTAACCTTGGGAACAGAGTCGGCGGATCGTTCTAGTAGCTGAAGTTGTAAGCTAGTTTTGGGGGGTGTTTTTGTTTTTTTCAGCCTGACTTTTTCATGCATTTATGCAAATGGACGTGCCCAACAAATATGCTCTTAAAATCTGATCAGTCTCTCCCTGGGAGTATTAAGCCTATTGCACGTGCATAGTAAGGACTGAACCTTATGCCATATCACATGTGCATTGTGGATCGCCTAGGAATAGAGAGAATTGAAAAAGAGCCTTCCCTCAGACAGCAAGGAGGCAGGTTGTAGACTAGTCAAAGAGGCTGTATGTCACTGTATTTGAGTTCAAAGTAGTAATCACTCTTGCATAGATACTATGTTGTATAATATATATATAAATTTGCCTGGGTTCAGCATAACATGTTTAAACACTTGCTGTTGAAGTTCAGGGTTTGTTTTTTTTGGTTGGTTTCTTTTACAGTATTAGCATGCTAGGAGTTAATGCTGTATAGTGATTTTTAATGTTCAGTACTTGATTTTGGAAAAAATAATAGCTATGTGATCAAGAAGTAAACACTTGGGTACTTCAGGTTCAATATATTATGTTTCTTTCCTCCCCACCCCTATCTTCTTTTCTTCCCCAGGAAATTTGTGAAAGAACAAAAACAAGTTCAGGAAGAAATTAGTAGAATGTCCTCTAAAGCAATGCTTAAAGTACAAGAGGACATTAAAGCTTTGAAACAGCTTTTGTCTGTAGTTGCCAGCGGATTACAGAGAAACACTCTTAATATTGACAAGCTGAAAGTGGAAACTGCACAGGTATAATTAAATAAAAATTTTGTTACGTAGAGTTTGTGTGTTGGTTATTTCATATAGGATAACTAGCTGCTGTCATCAGTCAAGTTAATGTGTGTCCAAACTAAAATAGTTATAAACAAAGTGAAAAATTGAATCCCTTCCAATCTATTTGAAGTTACTAGAAAAGGCTGAAATTGGTGATGTCAGTACCTCTGGATAAGTACATCAGCAATAAAATTACTTTTATTCAGGAAAGCACTCCTCCATAGCAAAAGCAGCAGAAGGGAATGTGTGCCTACATCTCGTTTAGTTTCAGTCATATGTGCAGTAGGTAGTGAAGACATGTTTGTAACTACATACTGACTCTGGAGTAGCAGAAATTCAAGTGTGATTTCTTCTGATGAGAGGAAAAGAAAAACAAAAAACCCCCACAACCACCCACAAACAAAACCCATCCCATAACATTTCAGGGACCAAAATATCTCAACTAGCACTAGTATTCATTTATTGAACTTAAGTCACAGCTTTGTACACCAGTCTGTATCTTAACTTGCACAGTTGGTTTCAGCTCAAGTTTTGATGCAGGTGCTTTTCAAGTTAAGTTTTGTACTGCTTTTTCACATGGCATGTAAAGGCTGCTTGTTTTATGAATAAATATATTGTATTTTCTAAAGTAAAAATGTGATGTTTTTTCTATAACTTATGATACGAAAAGGAAATATTCTGTAGTTGTGTCTTGCCAACACCTTTCTGTAAAAACAAAATCTTGTTACTGATATTCTTATATTTCTGTAAATTATGCAGTTGAGAATAATTGCAGAACCAGGCACTGAGAAATTCTTAATGGTAGACTTATTAGAAAGTATTAAACAGAAGTGTCTGCTGTGATTATCACACATAAAAAGATTTCTATAGAAAGAGGCAAATTTCTAAACTAGTTAATCTTTTTTTTTAAAGGTGAAATAATCGTTTTTGTTCTATTTCTTCCCTTCTAGGTGTGTTACTTCCTTGCTCTTGACTATTGTTTTTTCCCCCCCTTAGCCCTCCATAATTGTAACAGGACTTCTGAAGTATGATAGAAATTAGATCTTATATCTGACAGTTTAGTGCAATATTTTCTTAACTTCTGGAAGCTCAGTGTGTTTTCAGTATGTGCTGCTGTTTGTTCCTTCCCCAAACTTCAGTTGCGGTATTTTCAGTGCTCCAATTTTCTGGCAGTCTAGACTTTCAAGAATTTCTGTTCAGATTCTCTCATGGTGTTATGTTAAATATATGTGGAAAATATTTTATGTGAATGAACAGTAGACTTGTAGCTATTTTTCTTTTTGAATGCTTTGTACAGAACCTTATCTTTGATTACTTTTCCCTATTTATTTAGGAACTAAAGAATGCAGAAATAGCATTACGAACACAGAAAACTCCTCCTGGTCTCCAGCATGAAAATACAGCCCCCGCAGAGTGAGTTACTGTTTTTCATGAAAAATAGTCAATAATATAACTTGGAGAAGACTCCAGGGAAACCTTATTGCAGCCTTTGGATAATTAAAAGGGGTTCATGTGAAAAATGGGGACAGACTTTCTAGTAGGGTCTGTAGTGATAGGACAAGAGGTAACGGTTTTGTACCAAGAATGTAGATTTAGAATAGATACAAGGAAGAATTTTTTACAATGAGTGTGGTGAAACACTGGCACAGGTTGCCCTGAGAGGTGGTAGATACTCCATCTCTAGAAACATTCAAGGTCAGGTTGGACTGGGCTCTGAGCAATCCTGTCTAGTTGAAGATGTCCTTGCTTATTGCAGGGGGGTTGGACTAGACCTTCCAACCCAAGCCATTCTATGAACTTCATGATATGAATTTTTTCTGCTTCTTGTAATATATGTTCTGAATGCTTCATAGAATCAGTATTTTATTTATGCACTTAATTTATCTTTATCTCATAGACATGAGAAATACAGTCTTTATTCTCTTTCCAGTAGTAGAGGGATGTCAAGAATGTAACTGTTGCAATTAATGAAATTAAAATTGAGAGCTAATATAGATTAGATTTTAAAAATATAGTGGCACATTAGTGAAGTGTAATCGTAGTATTTCATTGTTTTACTCATCTAGCTACTTCAGAATCTTGGTTGAGCAGTTTGAAGTACAGCTGCAGCAATACAGGCAACAAATAGAAGAACTGGAAAATCACCTTGCTACTCAAGCAAATAATTCACACATGACTCCTCAAGGTAAATGTTTTAATTTCAATGTTTCTTACACAAAAATTATAAATCTTACACCTATAAGAAAAGTCAACAATAACAAAAGATGAGCTAATTGCTAAGTTTGTTTTATTTAGTGTACAGAAATGTCAGCTTCTACAATTGTTCAGTGCAAAGATGAAGGAAAATAAAGGTTAAATTCATAAATGTTCTTGAACTTTATTGAGATGGATCCAGTTTCTGAGGTGCAATTTCTAAGCCTGGTTTGTTTTGCATAGAAATTTTGATACTTAAGTGTGTAGGAGTAGAAATCACAACTTCTGGAAACCAGGAAATAAGGAAGCATGGCATGTTTTACACTCTCGTTCTGACTTGGAAAAGAATTTGAATTCTTCTCTGTATTTAGCTAGGGCGCTTCATAGAAGCAAGAAATGGAAGTTTGGGACTCATAGTGGGACTGGGTCACTTCTGAGACTGTTAGGCAAATACTTGAATTCTCATTTTGGGCTGCCTTTTCTGATGGTGTCTATATAATCCATTTGCATTTGCTTCTTTACAATTCCTACTGATCTCAAATATCAAATATCAGGTTTTCATTGGCTCGTCTCAGTATTGTTTGGACTATTGATTTAGTTCTGCTTCCAAGGCATTTTGCTTTCTTTTGGCTTTGTCTATGTTTGTTGTTCTTGTGGTTAACACAACAGTGAGAAAATCTGTTTTCCTTTCACCTTAGCTTCTGTCTTCCTTCCTCTATCTGCTTTCACTAGTAAAACGTTTCTGTCCACCTGCTATTTCAAGATTCATTCATACAACAGAATGCTTATCTGTGGAAGATACTGAAATTTATTCACTATTGTAGACAAGGGACTTTTCCCCCACCTGCGAACTCTCAGAAATTGTGCAGTTGTTTGGGATGTAAGGTTCCTTTCATAAGGCTATCTTGTCAAAAATGCAGGCATGGGGATGAAGATGGGATTTCTGGGAATGGTGTTCTATAATTTTCTATAAGTATCTCAGCTGGATGAACAATCCTGACAAAACATGAGTGAGAGCATTGACATACCTCCTTTATCATAAAGATAAACAATCTACCTCCCTCCCTTTGGCATCTTCAGATGTCTGGGACCTTCTGTCTTGCACTGATTGTCTGACTAGACAAATCTGGATGTCTGCTCTGCCAGCTCCATATCAAAATGGGAACTTGTCCTTACTTTAGAGCCTGTTGGCATTGCCTTCAGCTCTGAACAACTGAGAATATTTAGTCTTGTTTGCTGCCATGTAATTCAATCTTGGGAGAATCTCTCTGGTCAGAGAATATTGACTTCTGGATGGTAGTCTCTGGTTGGTTACCATTCCTGTGATCATAGAAATATTTAACCTCTGGGCCGTTTTAGGTACAGGTCTTCCAATAACCAGTGATTTCAAGTGTATGGCTTTTTATACCAAATGATACTTGAATGTTTTGCCGTCACAAGATGGTACTTAGACTCTGGACTTCATATGTCAAAAAGATAATTGTCTAGACCTAGCTTCCAGAATGGAAGATTGGCTGAATACTGTGGGGCTTTTATCTTTCTTTGTGATCATTTTGTTTGTCCAGAGCATGATAGGGATGCCTTCACAGACTTCAGGTTTTTCAGCAGTTCCTGCTGTAATGTGAAGGTTACTTGCTCCTGTGGGCAAGGCTCAATCTGTTGTGTCAGCAAATGCAGACTGTCAGCAAATGATCTAGTAATCTTGTCAACACTGTATTGCATATGTAGCCTTTACCATACAGGAAAACCTTCCTTTATCATAAAGGAATCCAGGACCCAGAATGTTTTGAAAATTTTGAAATGTCTAGTATGCAGTATTGATAAATTGACTCCAGCCTCTTGGGAAACTTTTGGCCAGTCTTCCTTGGCACTGCTGCCTAACAACTCTGCAGACTGGTGTGAGATTTATTCCCCAGCTTTTCTTTTTCAGAAAGAAATGCAAATACTAATGGAGAAATTCCCCTATGGAGAAGCAGATCTTTTCAATTCAGGAGTCCTTGCTAGACTGTGTATCTTCAAGAACTTGATAGCTGCTATTTGCATTTCAGTAGTTATATGTATCCTTCAGAGGAAACACATATGCTGGTCTTTTCACAGTGTGAAAGACCACTTCAGTGCTTTTCTGTCCTCCGTTTTTGTACATTGCTTTTCTGAAAGAAGCAATGAAACATTTTTTATCAGCAGGTGCATCATTTTGCCAAAACCTTTGAGATTTTCCCTTTAATCCTCAGGTTTTCATTATTTGAGTCAGTGTGCTGAAAACACTTTCTTACCTGTGTGGGAAGTAGGATATTGTGAACATTTGACTTTATGTAGACAAGAAGGCTCCCTATCGTGTTTCTCTTTCTAATATACTTCTGGGTAGAGCTGGAGTAAGGGTTCTGGTGATGCTTGTTAATCATGTCTCTAAAATATAAGAAGGCTTCCATTCTGCTGCTCTCTCTGACAAAATCAACTGAACACTTAAATGCTTTAGGTCAGAAAGAGTGGAAAATGTATACAAATTCAATGTATGGAAAAATATGATTTAACTATGCTTAGGTAAAAAAAAAGAGGTAAAATGTTCACAAATAATTCAGCAGAATTAAGGTAAATATTTTTTAGCTTTGCTAAATGATAGAATCATAAGAAACAAATTACCATGTATATAAAAATATAAAAAATCTGAGAAAAGAGTACCTGTCAAAATAAAGTTTGAAGCCCTTTCAAAAAGTAGTCCTTAGGTGGCTTGTTGCTCAAATTCCGTGTTTCTTCTAGTTACTCCCCAATCGCTCTCTAATTCTGTATTTCTTCTAGTTATTAACTTGTTTTCATGTAGTTGGTTTTGTGCTTTGTGCTATATGGGTTTTGGGTGGGATTCTTGCTTTGTTATAAATATGGAATCTTTTCTCCTCGTAGTAAGATTGTCACCGATATTTTGTCTGCCTCTTACAGATTTGTCTATGGCTATGCAGAAAATCTATCAAACATTTGTAGCTTTAGCTGCACAACTCCAATCAATACATGAAAATGTAAAGGTATGTTGTTTTGAAGTGTTCCTGTGTATTTAGTGAAAGAACCACAGAGTCACATTTTGAAAACATAATATATCTTCAGGTATTCTTTTATGTTTCTGTTCCTGGTCCCAGGAGTTCTTGGGAGTTCTTGTGGACAACAGGATGACCATGAGCCAGCCCTTGTGGCCAAAAAGGCCAATGGCATCCTGGGGTGCATCAAGAAGAGCATGGCCAGCAGGCCAAGGGAGGTCATCCTGCCCCTCTACTCTGCCATGGTGAGGCCCCATCTGGAGTACTGTGTCCAGTTCTGGGCTTCCCAGTTCAAGGACAAAAAAGGGCCACAAAGATGATTATGGGCCTGGAGCTTCTCTCCTATGAGGAAAGGCTGAGGGACTTGGGTCTTTTTAGTCTTGAGAAGACTTAGGGGGGATCTGATCAATGCTTTAAAGGGAGGGTGTCAGGAGGACGGGGATGGTCTTTTCTGAGTGGTGCCCAGTGACAGGACAAGAGGAAATGGGCACAAACTTGAGTATAAGAAGTTTAACCTAAACATGAGGAGGAACTTCTTTAGTGTGAGAATGGTAGAGCACTGGAACAGGCTGCCCAGAGAGGTGGTGGAGTCTCCTTCTCTGGAGACATTCAAAACCCGCCTGGACAAGTTCCTGGGCAACTTGTTCTAGTTAGACCCGCTCCAGTGGTGGGGTTGGACTTGATGATCTCCAGAGGTCCCTTCCAACCCCGTATGATTCTATGTTGATTTAACTGCTTTTAAAAAAACCTAACTGTCCTTGAGAAGTGCTTTCATTAAAAAAGTAAATTTTGTTCTGCTGAACTCTAATTTGCTTATAGTGGTTGTAGCAACTCACCACATCATCTAGATTACAACATATTTTAACTTTTTCCTTCTTAATTGTTGATCAATTTTTGAAATGCCTGTCTTTGAGCTTATGCTTTTGTGTTTTGCTTTTTGCCCATTGACTTCTTGATTTCAAGGAAAGATGATCAAAGTCTGCTCTTATTCAAATAGGTAACAGTAAAAAAAAAAATCGGTATTCATATGTAAGATTTTTTTTCGGCATGTCTAGTGCCGAATTTCACTAGAATTCTAGTGGAAATTGTGTTCTGGATGGCTTAATTTTTTTCAACCTGGTTTTCATGGGAAGTCAAATGTACATAATAAAACACTACAGTGAAAAAATGTTGATCTATCAAAGGTCCTAACTACGCTTGTTTTTTTCCATCATGGACTCCAGCTTAAATTTTCCATTAACAGTTCTGGATATATTGACAAAATGTCCATATCCTAGAATCCATGTTTTTTTTCATCAGAACCCTTATTGGTTACAGAAAAAACTCCAAACTTGGATTACAATTGTTTGGGATTGTTTCTACTAAGTTACTTCCTTAATGGTAAATCTTCTGCTTGTATCCATCTCAAAGCTTCTTCTGCACAGTATTGCTAGTTTTCTATGAAACCATCTGAAACTTTTTACTTTTCCTGAATAACGCTCTGGAATACTGAGGGTCTTGAGCAAACTGGATTCTTTGCATTGCATTGCTTCTGTCAGCATGGATATTCATTGGATTACAGCTACCTGCCACCAGATATTTGTGCTGCTCTTAGTTAACTCTGTTTTGGTACCAGATACAGAATATACCAGCTCCTCCATGATTTTGGCAGAATTACACAAAAAGGATTGCAAATATGTTCTGGGCTCTTCACTGCTGAGATCTGAGTGTAGCCCAAACTCATGCAGTGGCCTTTGTGATGGCACTGTTTTGTTGTTCTTTGATGTGAAGAGCTGGATTAGTATGTAGGTATAAGTAACAGTATCTTCAGTACCTTTTTTCCATGACTGAATAGGAAAGACTTCAACTTGAGAAGTATTCTTTCACCTAGGGGTTTGGTTTAAGGATATTTCTTTCTTTTGGGGAACTTTTTTGAGATTTAATTTAGTGAGTGGACATGAAGGCTGGTACTTTGGAAGACACAATTAGAAATTAAGCTTCAAAAATCAGAAAAATGACAGTGCATCTGTAATCCTTTTCATCTGGTGTAGTTTTATCAGCTAGGAGATACTGGGAAAGAAGAACAGTTTTGAAATCGCTGTCTCTGCCTTATTTGATAGTTGTGATACAGTTTGTGAAGGCAGACCTGTGACCATAATTCATTCCTTTGTTTGAAGTAGGCTTTCTGGTTTGCATAGACACTTTGATTCAAAGGTCTGAAGTTGTAGAATAATATAACCTGAAATGTCTTTGTGCTGGGCTAGTTGTTAAATACATTTATATCGCATGAATATATAGATACATACTCTATCCAAAGTCAGCAAAGAGTGAAGTGTGCTTAGGCACAATTCAGGTAGAGAATGTCATTACATGATTCCGCATTAGAACAGTTCTTAATGCTAATCTAATGTCTAATGGCATTTGTCAGCTCCTGTGGTAGTCAGTGTAGCATTGTATTAAATCTCATCAGAGTTCTGCCAATGTCCTTTTGTTCCAAAGACAGCACTCTTGATGTGCTAACAAGGTCATTCTTTCAGTGTGTTTCATGCTGTTCCTGATAGACCTAATCTTACAGCTGTAAATCCTGGGTCAGAACTTCTTTAACTGTAAGCACCGCTTCTTGGAAAAAAGCATATCCTTAGCCAGGAGAGCAGGATATAATGTCTTCCATAAAAGTGAGTTAACCCTACTGGTCCAACTAGGACCATGCAGCCACTTGCTCACTCTCCTGGTTGGGATGGGAAAGAGAATCATAAGAGTAAAAGTGAAAAAACTCATGGGTTGAGATGATAAAGACAGTTTCAGTAAAGCAAAAACTGTGCAGACAAGCAAAGCAAGACAAAGAGTTCATTCACCACTTCCCACCAGCAGGCAGGTGCTCAGCCATCCCCAGGAAAGCAGGGCTCCCTCATGTGTAATGGTTTCTTAGGAAGACAAACACAATAACTCCAAACATCCCTCACTTCCTCCTTCTTCCCCAGTTTTATATACTGATCATGACATCATATGGTATAGGCTATCCCTTTGGTCAGTTGGGGTCAGCTGTCCCAGCTGTGTCTCAACTTTCTGTGCGTTCCTAGCCTGCTTGCTGGTGGGAGGTGTGAGGAGCAGAAAAAGTCTTGACTGCTCAGCAACAACCTAAAACATTAGTGTGTTATCAACATCACTTTCATCCTGAATTCAAAACATAGCACTATACTAGCTGCTAATAAGAAAGTTGACTCTATCCCAGGTGAAACCATGACAAAGCCATTCATTCTTTTTATGTTACCTCAACATACCCATAGTTCCCTCCTCTGTGACAGAAATGGCTCATGGTGAACAGGCCAAGGCAGGTGTTGCCATAGAAGGTGGGGGCTTAGATAGGGGAAGGGGCATAGGCACAACCTATTTAGGCTACTTGTAAGTCTGAAGCAGAATCATCTATTGACTTTGGTTTGCATTACACTGCTGATGAAATGCATCAGAAACTACAGTGAATTCTAAAATTCTGGTATCTTTCCTGGCTTTGTGCTAAGAAAGAAATGTAAGAGTGAAAGGAAGGAAAGAAACACAGGTAAAGGCAATAGAGGAGCAAAAGCCGACTCCATGAGAAAGGGTAGCACTGAAGAAGAGTGTATTATTTTATAAGCTAGTAAAGTAGCTGTGTTTTTGCCTCTTCAGTCAGCTAGTACAGCAATGCAAATGGAATTGTGCCAATTTATACCATCTTTGAAAAATTTTGATGCCATTCAGTATGTTACTTTGTTATGTTTGACTGATTTGCAGAATCTAGGGAAGGAGCCTGTTCTGGCTGTAGCTGATGCAAACCAGTTCTTTCCATCTCGTAGCCTGGCCTGATTGGATCCTTTCAGATTGTGGGGTGGGGTTTGGGGGGGGGGGGGGTTAAAGAAATGTTATTTATTACTTTGTCTCTCTTTATCCATAGTAAATTAAGGTTTGCTGTCAATTACACTGAACTAAAATGGCTTCCCCCCACCCCCTTCAGATGCTCAAAGACCAATACCTTGGCTACAGGAAAACCTTTCTGGGAGATGCCATGGATGTGTTTGAGGCAAGACGAACAGAAGCTAAGAAGTGGCAGAGCGCACCACGTGTTACCACTGGACCAACCCCCTTCAGCAACATACCAAATGCAGCAGCCGTTGCCATGGCTGCAACACTTACTCAGCAGCAACAGCCTGCTACAGGTCTGAGTGCATTCAAGTTATAGATTATTAGTGTTATGACAATAGTAAACTTGTGTAAAATTTTCTATGAAGTCTTCCTTTGTGTTGGACTAAAAATCTAAACGTTGTGATGAGCAAAGTTACTGATACATAGCCAATAGAGAAATGCAGGGTAGACTTAGCAATAATTATGCAACAGATACTTATTCTTGTGAATTTTACTTGTATTAGTGGTATTTACTGTATTGTTCTAACTTACCCCTTGGAATGTGAGTCTCCACCCTTAAGTAACATCTCTGAATACGCATAGCCTCTTTCCAGAATTGTATGGTTATAGTAAATTATTTCAAAGCAGTGAGGAGAGAATATCTAAATGCCTATTACTTTTTTCTTATGTAAAATAATGCATTTTTATATAGCACTTTGGAACTGTAAAATGAAAAATGCAGTAGAACAGGAAGGATAGTGGAGCAAAAATCTGTAGAATAGGAATATGGATGCCTGGCTTATTATTTTATAGCCAACTCCTTTGTCAGGGTGACGTTGGAGCAGTTTTTGCTGGCCATTCTGCTGTTGCGAATAAATATTAGCAAAGTGAATTGGTGGTTCTGTATGTGCATGTGTGTAAAAGGAAGACCAAAACAGAGGAAATGCATGACCCACTGGTAATGAAGAATGGATGCGTATGGCAAAGGAAATAACTTAAGGCACCTTAGGTGACATTGTCATACTAACCAACACTTCTCAGAGAGGGATTCCTAAATGTAGAGAATTGAATTAATACTGATTTAACAGAAATAAGAAAAATTCCATGCAATTTTACTTGAACATGGATGTCTATGTCAGCAAATTATGAAAAGCGTAATTAACTTCATCATGCCATCTTTGAGCAACCTGCTCTAGTAGGAGGTGTCCCTGCCTATGGCACGGGGGTTGGAACTAGATGATCTCTAAGGTCCCTTCCAACCCAAACCATTCTATGATTCTATTCTATATAGCTGTACTGAAAGTCATATTAGCACTTTTTCCTTTTTTTTTTTT
>BJBW01007626.1:0-68284 GCA_004320125.1 Scolopax mira
GGACCTGCCCCTCAGGAACCCATGCTGGCTGGGCCTGATCACCTGGTCATCCTTCATGTGCTACACGAAACACTACCAAGTAGAAAAAGAAAATACTTGGCAGAAAACACACAGCTTCAGCATAACATATAGAATCATAGAATCATTTGAGTTGAAAGGGATCCTAAAGATCATTGAGTTCCAACCCTCTGCCGTGGGCAGGGACACCTCCCACCAGACCAGGTTGCTCAAAGCCCCATCCTGCCTGGCCTTGAACACCTCCAGGGATGGGGCATCCACTGACTTCCCTGGGCAACCTGTTCCAGTGTCTCACCACCCTCACTGTAAAAGAGTAGAATGTAAAACTTTTATTATTTACCCTGGGTCTCATCCCGGGATGTTGTAGTTGCTCTGGATACAGTAGTTCACTGAGATTTCACCACACGGAGGTAGTTTGTTCCTCACAAACACCTCTATTTTTAAAGCTTAAATTAAAACTTAATTAATAGCTTCACTAACACAACTAAATTAATAACAGAACTGTGAAATGCAACTCTGTCCTTTGGCAGCAGAAGGCCCAATTCCCCCCTACGGTACAGCCCAGGCTGGAGCCTCTCTCTGCAAACAGGGCCCTCCCGTCACAGAATCACAGAATGGCAGGGGCTGGAAGGGCCCTTCAGAGACACTCCAGTCCCAGCCCCTGTCAGAGCAGGGTGGCCTAGAGCAGGCCGGACAGGAACGCGTCCAGGCGGGGTCTGAATATCTCCAGAGAAGGAGATCCCACACCCTCTCTGGGCAGCCCGTTCAGGGCTCTGGCACCCTCAAAGTAAAGAGATTTTCCGTCATGTGGAGATGGAGCTTCCTGTGTACCCGTTTGTGCCCAAACCGGATGGCCGAGTTCCAGTCGCGGCTGACCAGGCCGCGGACCGCAAGGCTCCGGGATAAAGCCAGAGTCGGGCCTCTGCTGCGGTGCCGACCGAGGGGAGGCAGCCTCTCCGCCCCCCGCCGCTCCAAGCCCCCCGTCCGCCCCCAATTCCACTCAGGGTACCCAGCTGCGGCGCGAACCCCCACCTGAAGCAGCACCTCGCGACGCCCTCCTTCCCTCCGCCGCCACATAGCAACGGAAGGTCAGCGCTTCCGATTGGCGGGACGGCGTCCTTCCTGCCTGTCTGCAGTAATGCGCGCTCTCATTGGCCGGCGGCCGGCGCGCTGTTTGGGCATCCAGGAGCTGCTGCCGGTGGCGTGTGTGGGGCGGTGCCGTTTTCCCTGAGAGCGGAGGGACGGAGGGCGCGTCGGATCGCTCTCCGGCGGCGGTTCTTCGGACAGGAGAAGGCTCAAACAAGAGCAGGGGGTCGGGGCGAAGGGCAGCGTCCCTCCGCCTCGCTCAGGTCACCCGTCCCTCTCCCTTCTGCCCCGGGGAGGTGGTTGGGGCTGTGGCTGAGGGGGAGCCGGTGAGGCGGTGCGGGCCGCCCACGGGGGAGAGGGATTTAACGTAAGGCAGGGAATGATTTCCCTCAGTTTCGAGGGCACTTTGGAGGTGGTTTTATTAAAAGGAGCGTTGGATGCCTGCTGCCGGCGAGCGCCGCGAAGGGAGAGAGGACGAGGAGACGGAGTTCTTAGCCATTTTTAATATTGCGCGTGGGATAAGTTAGACATGAGCTTTTTACTGCCCCGTCACATTGGTAATTTGGCACGGCTGCAAATCGGTAATACAGCAGAAACAGTTTCACAGTAAAACGTTAAAATTACACGAATAGTGACACCTAAAACCAGAGTTCTTTACATACTCATTACACGTGTAGGTGATAAAAAAAAAGACCTGGTAACCTGAAGCGTAAATCCAGGCGTAGGAGAATAAAGAGACACTTGAAAAGTATCTCCCCTTTACCTCAGAGATTAGGCACGTAGCGTATCTAAAAATTACAGGGCTTACAGTAGCAGACCGTGTAATTTCACATGCGTAACATGGAAAGAAAAAAGGCACGAGGACTCAATTTTACTGAAATCAGAATGATGCCACCTAATGCTCAAATTCACATTTAGGCAATTATTACCAGGCTTCAATAACAGCAGTTCTGTTGAAAGCAGGCTAAAAGGTTATTTGCACAGGTGTCATTTACAGTCTGTTCTATAGACAATTTCAGATAAATCAATAGACTTCTGCTTGCAACCTTGTTAAAACTGACCTAAAAAAACCCTAAGTTTTTATCTCAAGCAGAAAGGGCTCCTCACATGTAACTATAACCTCGACTTATCCCTTCTTTTAAACATGATTGCTTTTTTGAGGGCAGGAAGCAAGAAAGGTGAAGAATGTTACTGACATTGTTTCTGTTTTCTCACCCTTCTCCCTGGTTAATCTGGAGCCTCTATTTTTTTTGCTCAGTTTACTGTCCAGATGAACCGTTACAGTTTTGTTAAAAAAACACCAAACTTGCTAGTTAGACAAAAGAGATCCACAGCCATCTCCCAATATGCAGATTGGGGCTTTGGCGAAGAACACCTGATGTGTAAAAGCCTGATGCTCAAGAAAATCTAGATTGTCCCATAGGCTTGACTGCAAGTAGGTTCTGATTCCACTGCACGAAGCGCAGTCTTGACTTCATTAAATGTATTTAGCTGCTTTCTGGAATTGGGATTTCAGTGATTGTCTATCGGGCACAATTGCCATAAATCCCATGTTAAGAAAGCTTACTTTTGAATTTCATCACCAGTGCTATAATTCTCAAGTATGTGGAAGATGAGGAGGAAGGAAGAAGCTCTTCAAACTTTGCTGCTTTTTTTTTTCTTTTAACAGTGTTTTTCTGTTAACAAACAATTATAAGGCCAAAATACACAATATTAAATAGAAAATCTAAAATTAAGTTGCTGGTATTCAGTGAAAAAGCTGAGATATACAAAATATTTTTACAATTGTGCGTAAATTTGCAATAGTTTTCAAAAGGTGCTTTTCCATTTCAGCTAGTGGTTCGTTGTGCAGGTGATCTCCATGTATGTTAGTACATGTGGTGTAATTGTGACCAATTAAAAACTACAGTGCATTCTATATCTAATGGTTCTTCAGAACTCTTTTTTTTAACATTACATTTATTGTAACAGCAGTAACGTAGCAAAATGAGACTATGCCCAAAACAACTCGTAATCTTAAGTCGATATATTGTTTTTACTATTACAAATGAAAAGTGACCTAATTTTTCAGTTTACTTCGGATGTTGGGGTATGAAAAGCACACTGAGCGTTAGCTCAGAATTCAGAATTGTCAGGACTTATCCTAGAGAAAACAAACTATAAGACAGAAAAAAAAAATGGCAGTGCCAAGTATTTTTTTTCTCCTTCTACATCCTGTTGGCAGATAATGTAACTACACTGGACATCAAAGAAAAGAATTTTAAAGTTATAGAACTAGAGAGCTTTTGGCTGAGCATTTCCCTGAGTCTTCATTTTTTAAAATCATATGCTAAACATGTTCATACAATCTGTTACAAAGGGCTTGATTAATAAAAACTGTGTGGCTATATATATATATATATATATGCAAAAGTTCGTTACTTCTATTCTTAAAAAGCCTAAGCAAGAATTGCTGAGGAAAAAATTTGATTTTTCAGAATCTGTTGTTTTTCCTAAGAAGAAAAGCAAACTTCACATACTTTTGCATTAAGACTGACAATTTGAAATTACACTGCACGATTCCTGATTTGTGAACAAGTCTAACAGGGGTATCTTTTGGGGCAAGACCAAAACAAAAACCTCTGGGACTGCTACAGAATTAAAAAGACCCTTTGGTTTTTATACTGTTTTCTGTGAAAATAGAAGGCACAACCGTGCATCAAAACAAAACGATTTTGTATTTTAATCTGCTTACATTGTTTTCATCAGCACATTGGACTTTCTGCAAGTCTTTACTGTAAAGATGTATTTTGGTTAACAGTAATTAGTTGGCTGTAATAAGCTTTCTGCATTATTTATATGTAAGAAGGCTATTGGCATCTTTGAGAAAGGTAGGTGCATCCAGGCAACGTTCACCACTCCAGCTCCACGGGATACTCCCCCGTGAGACACGCCGTGCAGTGACCGATCTTCCCAAGGCGCGATTTCTGGCTCTTCAAGCTGTTCTCGTTCTCCTCTCTCGCTTTGATGCTTTCTTGCACGGACGACACCAGCCCTTCCACAGAGAGATACACAACGCTGTCTGCTCCTACAGGACATCAAGAGTGTACGTCACCCACACCGCAAAAATAGAAATAAAATCCCAAATTGTGCATTAAGACTCCCCAAACTCTCTGTGGTTTCCCAGAGCGACCCAGCAGTCGGGGTCTGGACGCGGCTGTGTGCGTGGCTGGTGCCTCCCAACCTGCCCAGCTCAGACCACAGACCCTTACTGGGACTTGGAGGGGGGAGACAACCATCATGTTAAAAAGTGCAGTTCCTGCAATTGTTCCAGCAGTAGGAAAGTTTGAAACTTTTTTCATATCATTACTTTTCTATCATTTGCACTCATTACTTTGTGAATAATACTTAAAAATGAGATATCCTACAAACTTGAAACGTTTCAACATGCCATCGTACTAATTTGGGGGAAAAGAATGCATTGCAATATTAGTGAAAGTATTTAAGACAGGAAATCCGAGTTTACAGTTTTCTAACTGGAAGCACAGCTGTATTCTTAAACTATTTTTTAAAATCTTTTGCAGCACAATAGGACATAAACAGTAGATCTTCTCACTCTTGAGCCTTCACATGACTTGTGTTGAAAATATCCAGATGAAGAGCACATTATTTATCAGATCACAAGCAACATAAGCTCTTGCTTCTTTTGTTCTGCTGCAAGCGTGACTCATTCTAAAGGCTTGAGAATGTATTTAACATTCTAGATTAGTTTCAAATGTCATTTCTTTGGAAGTGAAATATATAATGCAGTTTAAATTATTTACATAAATTTAAATTTATAGAAAAATCAGTAGGTGTTTACAAATTCCGGGCATACTTTTATGAATATTTCATAAAAGTGAAACTACATTAGCTTTTTATTACAGGATGGATTTTCACCACATGTTTTACCAAGAGCAGTTCCTTGTAAAGAATTTCCCAGAAGCAGCTCTTAAATATTGGAAATCTGTGTTGTCACACCTTATTTGGAACTTATAATTATGCAATTATTCCGATGCCTTCTATTGTTTAGAGAAATACAATTTACTGTGTTAAAAAAAAGTGTGTAACTAAATTAGTTTGATCATAGGGTAGTCACACTGCAGAAATTTACTGTATTAACCTAGTCAGTTTTGCCACTGTTGCCTTGGTGTGTCGTCCTTTACTTTGATGTAGACAATCAAATACCTACAGGTAAAATTTCACTTTCCAAAGAAAAAAAGAAAAAGAAAAAAAAAGAAAAAAGTAGCATTTACCTATATAGTTTGCAAGATCATGGAATTCAGGTCTGTTGGCTATGAGTTCTTCTTTAGTTGGAATGTTTATTCCCATGTAACAGGGAAATCTTATGGGAGGTGAAGCCACACGGATGTGCACCTGAATGAAAACAAGTTCAAAATAGATGGCTGTAAGGTGAAGGCCATTATATCATAACACGATAGCAAAGTCCCGCTTCTGAAAAATAATAATAATAAAGAACAGACCAAAGCACTACACAGAAGTCATTATGGTTAAAAGTAAGATAAAGGTTTTTTCAGATTTTTAGAATTTATTTTTACAGTATTTCCTAGTGTTATTCATAGAATTGTAGAACAGTTTGGGTTGGAAGGGATCTATAGAGGCCATCTAGTCCCACTTCCCTGCAATGAGCAATGATCTTCAAATAGATCCAGTTGCTCAGAGCCCCATCCAGGGATGGGGCATCTACCACATCTCTGGGCAACCTGCTCCAGTGTTTCACCACCCTCAGTGTAAAAAATTTCTTCCTTCTATTTAGTCTATATCTTCCCTCTTTTAGCTTAAAACCATTAGCCGACTCTTGTGCTATTGCAACAGGCCCTGCTAAAAAGTTTGTTTCCATCTTTCTTCTAAGCTGTGTGTAAGTACTGGAAGGCCACAATAAGATCTCCCTGAAGCCTTCTCTTCCCCAGGCTGAACAACCCCAGCTCTCTCAGCCTGTCCTTATTTATAGCAGAAGTGCTCCATCCCCCCTGAGCATGGGGGTCCATGTCCTTCTTATGTTGGGGGCTCCAGAGCTGGACACAGCACTGCAGGTGGGGTCTCATCAGAGCAGAGCAGAAGAGAGGAATTCCCTCCCTTGCCCTGCTGGCCACGCTGCTTTTGATGCAGCCCAGGATGCGGTTGGCTTTCTGGACTGCATTATAGATGCAGATTTATTCCTCTCCCCTTCATCACCCGAAAATCACAGTCATACAAAATAAACTCCTCAACTTATCCTATCTTCACAATAAACATGCAATAGGGTTTTTTTGCTTGCAACAATGTATAGTATAAATGAAGAAAAGCCCCTGGGCTTTACCCTCCCACCAGTCCTCTATTTACATCTGTATTGCGCTGACTGGAAATTAACTTACCTCTTTGGCTCCTGATTCTCTCAGCAGTTTTATTATGGGTGAAATGGTATTGCCCCTCACAATTGAATCATCAATGATAACGACTCGCTTGCCTTTAAAATTATCAGACAGAACACCAAACTTCTTCGCCACGCCAAGTTGCCGTAACCTCATATTTGGCTGGATAAACGTTCTTCCTACATATCGGTTTTTACAGAGTACTTCAACATAAGGTAGTCCACACTGCAAACAGGAGACAGTTAAATAGAATTAATATCTAAAGAACTGATTATTCTCAGTTTCTGTTTTTTTTAAAGCAACCTTAGGACTTAGTATGACTTCACAGTAACCAAAAACCTTTACAAAACTAATGGCCCATACCCTTATAACTCCAGTTGAAAAAAAAGGTATGTGTAAATATGCTTAGGAAAAAACAACAAAAAAAAGGAAAGTTAACATATACCTTTTGAGCATAACCGAGAGCTGCTGGTGTTGCAGACTCTGGAACAGTGCTGACCAGGTCTGCTTCCACTGGTGCTTCGATGGCAAGCTGCTGCCCACATCTTCTCCTGACCGAATACACCATCTGACCTATGGGCAGCAAGAAGTGTTATTCCTGGTGTGCATAATTCACATTTCCTCTCAGTTTGCCATACGCCTTCCCATGGCAAGATGCAGGCTTAGAAGTCAGTGAGAAAAGCTCCAGAACTAATAAGCAGTTGTTCACATACAGGCATTTTTTATTTCCTTCCATGTTACATTCTAACATACATATTACTACACAAAGAATTAAAATCCAGTTTGTCCATATCTGGTAACTAAAGGTCCAGTGGATGTTACAAAATCTTTTGTAAGAAGTGAGGACACTGAAGGGTAAAGAAAGCATGAATAAAATGGATGTGGGATGAAACTGGATTCATAAGAGTAGGGAACGGCATTGGATCAACAGATGGCATGTCCACAGAAAGCAAAGAAGAGCTTAGATACAACAGTCCTGGTTGGTATCTCATAACTAAGGCAATTTTTGACAGCTTCTACTGAAATAATCATAAAAGCATTAGACTGTCAACCTTAAGTTCTTAGACAGTGTATAGATTTACATGTTATAAGAAAAGCATCTTCCTGAAATAACCCTTTCTTGCAAAGAAAACACCAAGATAAAGTTGTTTTGCAGATCCTATTTTATAAGTCTAATTTTTGAAAAGTTTTCCAAGAACCAATAAAGTTCCTTTCTTAGGTCTCTCACTTTTAAGGGCTGTTTATTCTATCTTAATCATGTTTGTGGCTCTTTGCATCCCCTCCATGGCACTAGGCGGGCCTGACTGAGGCCATCTGCACAGCCAGGAACAGGAAGGTGATGTTTCACGCTCCTTCTGATGAGTTTTATCTCCTTAAGAACTTGCCAACCTGTTCTGTGCCAGCCCTGTTCTGCAAGCTTGCATTCCCTGGTACCCTCCCGTGATCCCAGATCCTTTCCAGAGTTGTTGTTCTCCAGAACAACATCTCCTGGGATTGGGAGGGGCTTTGTATGTTATATCTTCTTACCTTCAAAAATACTGTCTGGTCTTGCAAAATAAACATATTCAAAGATGCAGAACGCTGAGGGATCTCCTTCAGGTCTTGGTACGACATCCAGTGTCTGAACATCATATCTGGATATTTTCACAATCTCTCCAGGAAGGACTTCACGATAGTACCTTGAAAGAGAAATACATGGCATTCAGAAATGTCCTGAACCTGGATGATAGCTTCAAAATATAAACAAGATTCAACTCAACAGAAAAAAAATGCTTTTGAACATCCTAACACAACAGTTTGTCTCTATCTTAGGATTTAACACCTGTCTAGGGAGTTACAAGACCAACATGCTAAGACAAGTGACCCTTACTAAACCAGTCTGAATTAATAGCCAAAAGCAGTAAATGAATACTTAGTACCACAGAATTATGGCATTCTTCCTATATGTGAGAGGTACAGTACTCAGTCTAGTACAGACTTAATTGAGATTAAATATATTTTAATCATTTAGTCCTAGATCAATACTAGGAAAATTTTCAATGAAAGCTAATAAATATTATAATGCAATATTAAAACCATAATCAACAAGAAAGACGGTAGCCAAAGAAATCCTGCCCCACAAGCCAGTATCTAGGGAAATATCTGTCTAAAGGTGACAGGCAGTTACTTCTGAATAAAGTAAAACTGACTGGAAAGATACATTCCAATTCTCATATCTGAAGAAATATGGAATAGTATTAGGTTTATTATGTTACAGTGTTTAACCTTATTAAAAATTTTTCTAGATCTTTTAGTGAGTCGTCAGGTGGCTATTCTAACACTTTCAATCTTAATCTATCACATAATATTGAAATATTCTGGAGGTATATCAGAGGTGAGTCAATTTGTGCATATTTGCTGGTGATATACTAACATTAGCAGGCAACAGCACTGGCTACAGCAGAACTTCATAGACAAAACTGCTTTTTAAAAAAAACCACAGGCTTCAGAAAACAGTTATCCATTTGTAGAATAAATTGTCTCAAGAAAGCCCCTGTCTCCAACAGCTAACACAGATCGTACAGAGATAGGCTGGAAGTCACAGCAAAAGAACTCAGAACACCGTGTCTACAATAAACCACTGCAGAGTGGCATTAAAGACTACTAAAGTCACGTTGCTTCCTGGGTTTGCTTTACATTTCTTTTTATTCTGTGGTTGTTGTCTAAATGCAGTTTTGCACTGCTTTTTATATGAAGAGGATTCAACTGCACTTATTAATCTAGTCACCAAGTGCATGTATTTATAATGTCTGATTAGGAAATTAAATATACTTCCTCATAATCTTTCTTATTTAATTATGTTCTAGTTCACAATTGCTTCCACTCCAAACTTCTACAGATCAATTTGGGGTCTCCCGGAAGAGCCTCTTACGCTTCGCTTTCTGTCTAGAGAAAGTATCACACCTTTATTTTCAGAGACATCTTAGCAAGAGAGGTAACATGAGCATCATCTCATGTTTTGGCTCCAATGGGTGTTTGCACCCATGGAAATAGTTTCAGGGTCCTGTCACTGTTTTCAAACAAGGAGACTGGCTTATCAGACAGCATATGCTACAGCTCAGGTTAGTCCAGCCTGCAAGTGACCAATGTAACCCTTCTGTAGTTGAAGAATAATTTTGTAATACTAGGATTCTGCTACAAACGAGGTTAAACATTAAAAATTTATATGAATAAGCAGGTTTAATGCAACAAGTAAGAGGCACTTACTTTACAACAGTAAAGTTATCTTTATTGTTACTTTCTGAACATATAATTCTTTGATATTAATCTGTTCAAGAAAATAAACTGGCAAAAAACAGGACTAGCAAAAAAACCCCACCCTCCAAATTAACTGATCCTTGATGTCTTTTATGTTGCTATAGATTATGATATTTGGCATTTTGAGGTTTAATGTTTAATCACTGCCTGAGGAGAGCTTTCAGATAAAGTAAGAATGAGGGCACTTACTCTGCACCAATAGACAAAAAGCTACAAGACTCAGATGAGACAACCCATCCTTCTGTTTCACTGTTATCTTTTCCTGAAATGAAAGATTTCAGTTAGAATCTGCAATTCTTGTTATCATTACCCCCTCTCCAATTGCACTTGTACTGTGATATTTGGCTTGCTATGGTTTAGCTCGCCAAGTGCACAATTAAAGACTGATGTGATTTCAAACTAACAGGTATAGCATTACAAAGTTCCTGTAATGTTATTTAAAAAAAAAAAAAAAACTACAATGTAATCATAAACCTGTTCTAGGGAGTAGTAGAAGTAACAGCATCATATTCACAGCTCATGAAAAGAGACAATTCAGATAACTACCTGCTATCCACTATTTCAAACTTTTCCAATTGTAGTTTAGTGACTTTAGATATATATAATTATTTTATTCACACAAGAAACTCCTTACATTTCCTATGCTAAATGTCTTGATAGATAGTTTTGATTACAATGGATGCTGGACTGAATAGGCAGAGTTTTCAGAGAAAGGCACAAGAAAGACTGAATTGTGTAACATAGGGTAGGAATGTTTATATGCTTTAAAAAAAACATCAGTAATTTTTCCTGCAGTTAAAACGACCAAGTTTTGTGAAGATATGGAAGCTTTTAGTACTTCACCTTTGAATTATTTTATTTTTATACAAGTGAACAGATTTTAATCTCACTTCATGGAAAATGTCAATTTGCAGGCTAAACAGGAACACACAAATAAATTGATTGCATATGTGTGACCGGGAGTGCTTGGAATTTAGAAATACATTACCAGTCATTCAGCACTTTTTGAGCACCTTACTACAGGAGAAAAGAATAAACCAGACTTGTTTCTGGACTGGACATAGTCCTGAGCAACTGGCTGTAGGTGGCCCCCCTTGAACAGGGAATCTGGAAGAAGACTGAAGCACCACTTCTAGAGGTGCCTTCCAACCACAACCCTCCTGTCATTCTGTTCATCCCTGCTTTCCTGTTTAGGTGATGAGATGTTAATTCAACTTTCATGAATATTCAGTTACAGTTGGGCTGCCTAATTTCGACACTTCCAGGTGTCAGGTGACCAGGATTCCCTTTCGCTGGGAATAGAAAAGATGTTTACAGACTTCCTACAAATTATTTTTTCTTTACGAACATTTTTTTTTTTTTGAATTTTCAAAGCTGACTTTTGCATTGCATATTCCTACTTATACCTCAGTAAGTGTAGCTTTAATTAGTTATAGCAGTGATTTCAGGCACAAACTATATATGTAGATATATATATATCTGCGTGTATATGAATGTATATGTATGGTTTACCTTTTCCATTCATGTCCCCTACTGGAATAAGGCGACCAATGCAGAGTGGGCGATTCCCATACGGATCACGTACTGCATAGATTATGTCTTTATGCATAATGAGCAATGAATATGAAGTTGGAGTTTCATTCATTAAATTTTTTATTCTGAAATGAGACACAGGTGAACAAAATCGTGTGCATTTACAGCTGCATATCATGCTGAGATTAGATTGCTGTCCGTGATTCCGAAACCCATCCTCCTCACCTTGCTACCCAGTCGGCTGTATCGTCATTTTCCAGAGGAGGTGTGAAAGCCAGCAGCTGGGTGATGAGTTCACTGTCAGAACTGGTGGACAGTCCTACACCGTGCCGCATAAGCTTTTAAGGCACAGAACAAAAAGTGTCACCAACATTTAAAAAAAAAAAAATAAATCCACATAATATTGCTCAGATTGTAATCTAACAACACCTTTGTGCAATGAACAAATGTTTTAATACACATCAGTGGTTCAGGTCATGAGATCATAATAAAGTCACGTTTCTTCCAACAAATTCAACAAGCTGGTACAATCATCTATGCCTACATAGATGTACTACATTTCTCCCTTTGCATCTCATTCCTTTGCTCCACACGCAACCAAAGTTAATACCACCAATATTCAGGGCATAAATTCATGTTTGGGCCATTTAATTAGCTTTGTGCTTCTGTTGCTCTGTGAAGAGAGGTAAAATATACAGGGGAAAATATGAAATTACCTATAGCAGATACAGAAAGAGATATTAAGGCAGAATGGTGGTCTTGGAACAAAGCAGCAACAAGAAAAAAAAGAGATGTCAAGGCAAGCAAGAGAGGGATTTAAAAAACTGAAATCCCACAATTTAAAGTTTGTTAGACCTGGTCAGTCAAATTGTTCTGTCTTGGTGTATTTATTTTTCTAAGGGAGAAGAGAACTGCAATATAGCTAGCCAACAATGCTGCCTGCATTACAGTTTCTAATATTTACCTTTAGAAATCATTTTACATCTCATGTAACTCTGATTCTCCACTCTCCATGGACATTTCCTCACTGCTGTTTTTTATTCCCATCCATTCATACACTTGTAGCTCTGATTAAAGATGGGCAGGTTCCTTTGGGCACGCTGTACATTTGCCTTGCTTCAATGCAAGAGTATTTCCTCTTGCTTTTGGGTGGAACATGTCATAGAAGAGATTTCACAATGAAACCTCTGCTAAATTTTAATTTGGTTCTTTAACACATACCCTTCTAGCCAAACACACTATAAATTTGGCATTTTTTGATTTATGTCCTGACAGTGCTCACGATACATTTTTGCAAGTCAAAAATACAAATAGAGACAATATTCCAAACCAGATGTTTCACGTTACTATTACCTCACCTCATTTATGCCTCTCCTAATTCTAATGATAACAAATGATATGCTGCTTGTCAGGAGCAAAGGTTAGCACAAAGGAGCAGAGCTTCAAGCCAACCTGCCTTTTTTAATGGCCGAGTTGGTTTTCTCACTTGATCAACAGGAATGTGACCATCAGTCTGGAGGCTGTGACAGCTACAAATGTCTCCCCCTCCAGGTTTTATTTTCCCCCTAAATGATCCATTTTGATTATGCTCTTTCGCTACCCGAAATAGTTTGATATTAAGGAAAAGTCATAGCAAATGTATTGCTGATTGCTGCCTCGGAATAAAGAAACAATGCCAGAGCTGCCCCAAGGGGTTACAAACCTTCCTCCTGAGTCGTACAGCATTAGTCAGCTCCCCGTTGTGTGCCACAGCGATCTTCCCGTGAAGAGTCTCTACAACAAAAGGCTGGCAGTTCTGCAGCTCAGAAATTCCCGAGGTGGAGTACCTCGTGTGCCCAATCCCCAGGTTTGAAACATACAGCTTCTTCAGGCTGTCTGCATTGAAGACATGATTTATAAGACCCATTCCCTTTGGGAGAAAAAAGAAAAAAAAAGTTCTCTTTGGCTTTGTTTTCCCAGCAACTTCCTCATTTCTCCTTAATTTTTGGTACAGCGTTAATGCGAGCAACTTTAAGAGAAAGGCCTGAAAGATACAGGAAAGAAAGAAGCTGAGTAGGTGTCACAGTGATATATCAGATCCCATAACTCCTGTTTTTAAATAAATCAATACACATTTTTGTGCTGAGGATGTTCATGGAATAATCTATTCCTTGACTAAAAAAACATCTGAAAAATACTACCAAACTGTTGTGGTTAAAAACACCAGAAAAAAGACTGACAGAAGATAGGCAAATTAGAAAAAAGTCGCAAGAAGAAAATTCTATGTAAAAAATACCTTTTACAAGTTAGTAGTGTATTGGATTTACTTCTATACTGGGTCCATGATAAAGTTTATTATATTCTGCTGTCATTCTTGCCAATGTCAGAAGCAAAGCTTTTTTTCAGAGGTTTTATTGTTTACTTCAAAGAAACTTTTCATATAGCCAAGTTGCCTTCTATCTAACGCAGAAACGCAGCAAAACCTTTTAGTCAGTTCTTAGGAGCTTCTTTTGGCAACAAGCACTGCGTGGAGACAATTTAGTACTAAGAATAGTCTGAAAAAACTGCACAGAGAGCAGAAATGAAGACTGGATTCCAGGCCCTCCTACAAACTCCTGCTTCTGCTGCTGCCTGTGGAAAATATTTACATCTATGCTCAGTTTCCCCATCACCTGTGGCAATTGTGATATACACAATAGGACACATGATTACACTCCTTACCTTGAAGATACCTGGGAGAGGCTTGAAGCGGTGAATGGTTCGTTACTGTGCTGTGAGTACAACAAGAGAGTGGGGTGGGAGAAGAAGGATGGGAATTGGCTGAACTGTTCTCAGAAAGCTTAAAGAAAGCTCAGCTTTAGGATATTTTCTGCTGTGACTGCTATAGAGCCAGAATACCAAAAGATTGTGCTGGACCATGTGGTTTTAGGATATTTTCATGTTAAAAAGTTACTGCTTCAAACTGTTAGACTGGTATAAATTTGCTTTAATGTCTCACAGATGACATAAAGGTGGTCTAGAATCTATGTCGTGCTCATATACATACAGAAATGCAAACATGCACTGCTATTTTACTCGGGCCAACTTTATCCTAAGAGGAGATCTGGCAGTTCAGAGGTCCAGCATTAATGGCTGTTATTGCCGTGTTAAGCATTGCAATAGCTTAAAGAAGCAATGTTATTTTAAACCAGATTTGGTTACACAAGTACATAATCCTTTAATTGCAGTTCAAAATATTGCTCTGATGGAGCCTGCACTCGTGTGGGATAGTGAATATGCATTACACCAGTGTAAAAAGTTCCCAATTAAGACAATCTTATGTCTGTATTACACAGGGGCTGGTACATGCCACAACATGAGAATGGTTTGACGAATAGCTACTTTAACATATTTTTCTGCATATCCAAGTGTGAAACAATTAAAGTCGTTCTCCTACTGTCATCGCTCTGCCTATAGAAGAGATTTAAGTTTTTTCCATACCCTTAGCTAATAAAGTTACAGCAGTAATATTTTGTTATACAAATCTAGCTGAAAGGCTCTGACAGACAAATCTGGGCAAGTCTTTCTGGGAGAGTTAAAAACAAAGGATTAATAGCCTTTATCAAGGGCTATTAATCCATGGCCCAAGACTGGCAAAAACCAGAAGGGAACAAATAGCCCTGCCCTAGGTGCTCCAGTTTGTACTCTAATACATGTATTGCCTTAAAACTGTTGACAAGGGTGAGTTTGCACGGAAGCATTGTACAGTAAATCCATGCAGTGAGAAGCAGGCACCTTTTCCATCCTGTTGTCTCTGCTGTGAAGAAGAGTCAACTGGAGTCTGGAGGCCAAGTGAATGCAGCAGCGTCTTACCCGCTGACATTTTTATGGACTAGTTTACCAGTCAGAGTCCTAAAAATATTTTCACCAGCGTAACAGACCCACATGTTTGTTAGCACTGATTTCAGGATTAAGCAAGTCACATAAATTGTACTCCACAGGCACTTTATTACACAGTGGTGATTACAGATTTTAAAAGTGTTGTAGCTGAGAAACATATTTCAAGGATGAAAGAAACCATCACATGCTCTGCAACTCTTAAAATATCAAAGCTGATATGATGAGACAGTCAATTAAATTCTTAGCATGACAGCTGAATATTGCTGCTCAGTAACATGGAAACACTACAAATTATGATATCACCTGCTGGAAGTTCATTCTGAGGAGCTCTTTTTACTATGGAATATATACAGCAGCCCACTTGAAAGGAGACTGGAGTTCCTGTAAACCTTAAGGAAAGCTGAAAGTCAAGCAGGAGCAGGAATGAAGAACAGATAATATAGTGAAGTTGAGAAAAGGTGCACTTAAGAGTGTGTCGGCGTGTATCAGGCTGTAAGTAACAGATAGGAGGGGGGAAATGCTTGAAGAGGTGACAAACATAATGCTTGATGAAACAAGATTTTACATGAGGCATTGAGCAGTTATGCACAGATAAACATGATGCTGCGGCAAAGCAGTTCTTACTCCTGGACTCATTAGAACAACTTAATTAATCTTCTTCGGAGACCTCGAAGAAAATGAAGACAAACTGCTTTCTGATTACAGTCAGAGAACACAGATAAAGAATTGCCTCATAGTTGTTTTGCTGATCTAGCTTTATTTCCTGCTCTTCCTGATTTCCTTCCTTCCTGCTGTTCTTTATTTCTCGGCTTTTCCAGGATGGAATAGGCTGATGATTTTTTTTTTCTTTTTTTCTGATCACTATTTAATTCAGAATGAGCTGAAATGTCTCTCGAGCATACAGGTATTCTCCTGGCACAATACTTTCAAGGCTATGGCCATTTTATGTTTTTTAACATCCCCTGGCATTCTCTCAGCCAGAAAGGACTGTGTGACCTTCTCAGGCCTCCATTCAATCTTTTATTCTGTTTATTTTTACCTATGGATAAAGCAGCTGCCACTTCCTTGAGTCTCACAAAGGCAAGAATTAGTCATCCATTTGCTTGTGCATAGCTTGTAGTATTTCTTTTCATCTCAAGTTGCAGTGGTGCTCAGAGTTAACACCTTAGGTGCGGGGTGACTTTGGTAAGCAGTTTTTGTGACATCAATTGCTTGATCTGGATACTTTTGTGCGTCTGCCACTGTGTGCACAGGCACACCCAGCAGCACAAAGCTGCCATATTTGTTTTAAACATACACTTAATAAGACAGAAATTGCACAAGTACCAGAATTAGATACTATCAGTAACAAAACCAAACCAGTCCATCAAAACATGTTACTTTCCCTCTAATTATTCTGTTTCCTAGCTGAAACAAACCTTCATGCATCTCAGGCATCTACAAAACATTCATTTACACTTTACCTTGTGCACTTTGAATGCCTGGGATGACTCTCCATCACTTGTCACAATTCCAGCACTCTCCTGGCCCCTGTGGACAAAATATAAACAACATGAGGAAGTGAAATGCTTAAAATGAAATGCTTTAACGTAAAATGGATTGGTGGGTTTTCATCTGTTCTTTGCAACACGAAATTTTAATGTACGCTTCTTTGTCGTTTTCTTTTACAGACTTGTAATCAAAACTGGTTTCTTGCCCATGTTATGCTTTATTTCAAAACAGTCACATAAGGTTTGTGCCTAAGCCCACTGAATTCACTGGGAATCTTTCCACTAATAAGCACTGGCTCAGGCTCTTACTGCAGTCCTATTTCAGTGTGGGCATAAAATAACAGCAGATGCTTAATCTGAAAAGCCACTTTACAGTGATAGTCTAGGCTGTAGTAGTAGGCTCTATAGTACTACTCTATTTCTGCTTTGGTTTGGGGAGGGGTGATAAGAAACTGATGGTTTTACCTAAGGGAACGCATATGTCTTCCAGGGATCACCTATGCAGAAGCTTTTGCATTCT
The DNA here is from genome assembly GCA_004320125.1 of Scolopax mira. Taxonomy (NCBI): domain Eukaryota; kingdom Metazoa; phylum Chordata; class Aves; order Charadriiformes; family Scolopacidae; genus Scolopax; species Scolopax mira. The sequence continues at coordinate 17,193 of BJBW01007626.1, forward strand.
TGCACTTCAGCAGCCAAGTTAACATTTGCACCTCAAAAAGTGATATGGACCCTCTGCTAAAACTGAGCACATAAAACTATTATCAGCACATAAAATTAATATCGGGCATCACAGCTTCTGAACTCAAGCAAAATAAGCCTGGTGTAAGGCGTCCCTGCAAATGGCAATACTTCTCTTAGAGCAGATCAGCCTCAGGCTGGTGGTTGTGCTGTGTTGGGCAAAAGAGCTGGATCGACTGAAATGGGAACCTGGTCCCTGGTGCTGCCCGGCCAGAGGCAGGCACAACACTGCACAGTGTTTATAATTCAGTCTGGAATTTTGTGGGTAACAGCGCAGGCTGCTTGATCTTCCTTTAAAAGGCTTCCTGGAATAATAACTTTACCAAAACTGTTGCCATATGCCCACCTGCCTGAACACTCCTAGGAACTTTGGTGAGCTCCCATACACACTCCTATATAATAATGACTGAAAAGGAAAGAAGTTTTTCTTCACAAAGGAAACACTTAGAATATTTTTAGAATATTAGATGAAGATGCTAGGATGATTAGACTGGTTTAACTCAACTGAAGCCACTGGAATTATTCTGTATATACAACAATAAAATCAGGCACAAAAAAAGTTTGCAGAATGGATACTAATCTACAATTGACCATACCCATTACAAATTTTCTCCAGTTCCTAAAATCCCTTCATTGGTCACTAGTCCCAATGCAACTAGTCCCAGTTTTAAGTCAAGTAACTTTTTAAAGAATATTTGCTTACAGAAAACCAAACCAAATAAACTTCATGCATATCTAAACAATTTACCCTGTTATTGACATGGATCTTCAAGAGAAAAATCGAGATGAGAACATTCTTAAACACATTTATTTTAACTCAGGAAGATGATGTCCCATCTATAAACACAGACTGGTAGTAAAACTTAAGGGTTGATATACTGTATTCAGCAACTTGAAATTCAAATGTTAATATTACAGACAATTTCCGTTTAAATACTGACACTGTCCCTTTAAACATCAACAAAATCAATAGACAGAAAGAGGGAAACAAACATCCTGAAAGGAAGTAAGGCCTTTGCAATTTGTTTACATCATTCATGTAGCACTAATGAAAGAAAAGGAAGCTCAGTTTAATTGCCACAAAGCTTATATGATTTTACCAATTTAGTGATGCTTTTAAGTAAGCCATCTTTTTATTAAAACGTCACTAATAACCAATGAATATCGGAGTTTAAAATGTGTATATATGATCATCAATTCAAAACCAAATAGCACATACAGAAGCAGACGTAAAGCAGGACGATCCTACCCACGTTCCCATCTTGTGTACCCACTGCAATTTGTTTGGGGGGCTCAGCCCCAACTGTCCCCCCTCTCCATGGGAGACAGGAGCTGCTGCAATGTTCACCCAGACATGGCCGGGCAAGAAGGGGGTGGAGGCATAGAAATGGTGGTTTTTATTTTATTTTAAAGGAACAAGATGGTGTGACTCTCATTTTTCCCCTCTCTCCTTCCCCTCCAATGCTCATACCGGAGTCCCTTTTTCCCCAGCAGGGTTAAAGCCTCCCCCCTCCCTCCCCATCCAGCTCCCAGTATATTCCCAGCCTGCTTATTTGGCAGTTTCTCAAGTTACTCCCCTCAGGCAGCTTGAGCCAGTAAAACTAGATCCTTTCATCTCGGCGGAGCTTACTGACAACCAGCCGTCTGGTTTCCTAGGAAACAAAATCTTGGCTAGAAATAGTGAATCATTTCCAGGTCACTTTCAACATGGAGAGTGGAGCAGGGAAGCATTGGACTGAGGAGGAGGTTAAAGCCTTGTTAAGCGTCTGGTCAGAAAAAAATATCAGAAAGCAACTCCACGGCACCCTGAGGAATAAAGGAATATTTATCTACATTGCTAAGAGGTTGCAGGAGTTAGGAGTTTGCAGGGATTGGAAACAGTGCCGTGCAAAGTATAAAAATCTGAAGTATGAATACAGAACGGTTAAATATGCCCACAACTCTGGGGATGTCACTAAAACCATGAAGTTTTTCCATGATCTGGATGCCATATTGCGCTATGAACCTGTCACACAATTAGCAGCAGAAGAAAACGGCAGGTGTTCTGCGACTGAGACGCAGCCGAACACAAGCCCCACAACAGAGAGCACGCAAGGTAAAAAAAATAACTGTTTTTCCTCCTTCTTCTTTTTTTTTTTTTTTTTTTTTTTTTTTTTTTCCCCCCTCTTCTTTGCTTAAAAACCCAAAGGGAACAAACAAGCCAAAGGCTGAGTTTGCCGGCGCCGGAGCGGAGGTTGCGCAGCCCCAGCAGCGCTGTTAGAACTGACTGGCTGCGCTCCTCGCGCAGGGGAATACAATGTTAGCACCCACCAGTGTCGAAGTCTGTAAATACAGCGTAATTCTAGCAAAATGATGCTAACTGCTTCTATCGCAGCCCCCGTGAGTACTCGCTGCCATCAAGGCTCCTGCACTGGGTTGAAACGTTACATTAAGAAAAGCTGGGTTTTTTTCCCTTTGACGTTCGGGCGTTGGAAGCAGGTTTTGTAGAGCTCCAGTTCAGATATAAACTTTTAAAAAAAAGTAAAGGTTGAAACGGTCATATGTGGGGGTTTTTTTAAATTGTTATTTGTGATACAAGTGAAATGTAGTATTTTTATTCTAATTTCTCTGTAACTGAAAATGTAGGTATTATGACTAAAGGTAAATTAAATTATTTTGTAAGCAATTCAACTTAAATATTTGCGAAACAAACGGATGTTTAATAACAACATTAAAAACTGTAACGCAGTGAGGAATACAAAAATCATCATGTTTATCAGACTATTTTGAGGCAAACCAAATTAATAGAACTGCTTTTATTCTGAAGGGGGTTTTACCAAACTATTTGCATCTCTTGTTTTATTCAGCCCTCTCTAGATATGCATTTAAGTTGTGCTTAACATTTCATTAGGGTCAATCTGCTATTTGACATCATTCAAATCTCCTTGTCACATCCTAAATCTCACTGAAGCATAAGCCCCAATAATAGTTATAAGTACCAAAATAAGATGGCTAAAAAGAGAAATGCAAAGCTTAGCCATTTGTTCCCACAATATGAAGCAATTTACATTAATTAAGACTGTGAATCTTTTCTAAGAAAACAAAAAACTCAACCTTAGTATCAGGGGAGATTGCCAAAGGCACAGAAAGAAGCTGGGCATCCAGCTTGCCCTTGTACCCCTCCACGTCTCCCTCTACAGTGCTATTTTACAGGTCTGAAGAAAAGGAATTGCCATTTTTTGTGTGACTGTTTACCTTAACGAAAAGCTTGACCTTAATTTGTCATCACTAGCAGAAAGCCTCTAATCTGTCAAAGTCACTTTAAATTAAAAAGGCAATTTTATAATAATACTGCAAGATGTGCTCTCTGCACTGTGTATTGCAATCCATTTTTATTTTTAAACTTGCAGAACTGAGGCTAATACAAGCTGCGACACTTCTGAGGACTACATAAAACTAAGATAATGTCCTTCATCTGAGGACCTGCCCTCTGTGTTTTGATGTAGTTTGCACCAACTGTTAATTTTCATCTGCTTAGACCTCTGGCAAGTTTAAATGAGAAATTTCAGTTAATTTCAGTTGTAAATCCCAAACTAGAATTTAAAAAAAAAATTACCCTGAGTTAGACACACCTCATTTTGAAGCATTACAAGAACCTGTTTTTAAGGTGATATAATTAGATATATCTCTTACACGCACAAGCATTTCTGTTTATCCCTTAGAGAAAAAAAAATCAAAATCAACAAAGTTTTATGGATAAACAAAAATTAAATGCAACTCTAGTGGTAAAAATTTAAAGACAAAGATTCCCACAGCAACCACAATTCAGCCACAGAGAAAACCCACTAGGATAAAAATGTGTCCTGCAGTTACACAAAATGCACACATCCATATCAAGGGCAGAGAGAACAGCTGGGAGAACACCAACTTTCTTCATTTAGGAAGTCAAGCAAGTCATGCCGTGCCGGAGGCCCTGTCCTCTGCCCACTGCAGTTGCCCAGCTCAGTGCTTCGAAGGGCCGTTGTAAGGCTAAAATGGCATCTCTTGCTCACAGGTCCCGTGGTGGGGGCACATCTGATGGTGTGACTCTCGTCAAGGGAAACCAAGAACCCTCATTTTGACAGAGCTGGAGGATGTCTAGGCTTGTGACTTGGGTACCTAGTCAAAGTCCTATCAACAACTCAAACCTCTGCCAAATAATTCTGTCCACCATGCTTGTCTTTAACAACCTAGTAGCTATACTAATTTGATTTGTTTAAAAAGCATGACGGGGCATACTCCCGAAGAAATTACTGTGGTTTTTTACCATTCTGCTTAGCCTCAGTCTAAATATTCATATCCATCCTTAATGTAAAGCTACAAAGCACATCTTGGTGTTTGGTTTGTTTGATTATTTCAGCTCCTGGGAGATTGCTGGGAGGGGGAGGAAGTAGAAGGAAGTTAAAAAGAGACTACTTTTATGGGACATTTCTATAGTGTTTTCCCTAAATTTCTTCTTCATAGCTTATAAAATCAGTTTTCTTTTGAAAGTGTAATTGAAGAAATTAATACCGAAAATACCAATCAAATCTAAGAGAAGAGGGTCTTGGAACAAACATGGTAGCAACACACACACCAACTCCCCGCGTCTTCATGGAAAGGCACTTTTTGTATAACCACATATAGCAATGCAAGCCAGAATTGTTCCTCTTGTCCTCCCAAAATACATGTTTTCAGAAGCACACACAGAGCTGTAGCTTAAATAATCATTAAAAAGAATATAACTCAACATGCTCACTTCTCTTAAAATCTTTTTTGTGTATTAATGCAGTAACCAACAACTGAAAAAATCCATCTGGAGTGATGGTGCACTATGAAAAATGGCATCTTTCATTAGAGTTCAAATGAATGATCTTCCCATTTGGTAGCCTGTTTTGATAATTTCAAGTTAAATCAAGTATTAATAAATCAAGTACATGATTAAAAAAAGTAAAGCTCACCTAGTCATTCATGTTGTTACTTACGCTTTTTAATATTTCTCTCTTTATGTTTAAATACTAACACACTAGCCAGTTTCCTTGCCTTTCACTTTACCCCAGCAAACACAGAAAAAATATCAAGTCTGAGCAGAAATGCACCAGCAATGACAATATTACCATAGGTACAAAACTCAGACAGCTATTAGAAATGCAGCAAGATCCTTTAGAAATGCTGACTTGAAAATACCACTGATACAGTTTTCCGTGTCTGGGGTTAACATTAAACGTGTCATTGACAAGTATTTTATATACATACGCTTTTAATAAGTGTGCAAGCCAGAAATGTGTCATTGAGTAACTTTTTTTCCCCAATCAAATACTCTAACATCTTTTTGTGCTAACTGTTCTAATTTAAATAATATTGTTTTTCTTTCTAATATTACAATGTAATTAAACTTGCTTATCCTAGTACTCATGGCAGATTCACCAGCCTTCCAAGAGAGATGTTCTTTCCCCTCTCCATAGTTTGCTTTGCAGCTGGAACGCCCATCCTGGGGTGGGAGATAGAGGCAGGAGCACATCTTCCTCCCCTCCATCCATCCCGCAGCCCGGCCACAGCACAGCAGCAGCTCCAGGCAGGGAAGCTGGGAGGACAGGAGGAGGAGGACAGCTGGGAGCAGTTGGAGATCAGGCCACCGCATCTATGAGTCATTCTGAGCCTTGCTGAAAGTCAGGAGGATTTAGGATAATGTTTTCAAATGTGGCTTTCAGTTTCACCTACGTCAGGGATACCAGGTTGCATCCTAACCGCACCTCGTTACTTTTCCTCGTGATGAAGTCCCGCAGTACCTGTGTACCTTTGATCTGTGTGACCTGCCTGGCTGGAGCTGGCAGTAGCTCAACTCCCCACACAGTGAACCAACATTTCAAACCTCTTGTCAACATGGTACATTGAATACAGCATATTGGAATCATTGAATAGTTTGGGTTGGAAAGGACCTTTAAAAGCTATCTAGTCCTAGCCCCTGCAAGGAATATGGACATCTTCAACTAGATCAGGTTGCTTAGAGTCCCATCCCACCTGACTTTTAGTGTTTCCAGGGATGGGGCATCTGGGAAATGGTTGGCTTTCTGGGATGCGAGCATACATTTACTGCTCATTACTAGCTTTTCACCCCAAGTCTTTCATGGCAGGGCTGCTCTCAATCCCTTCATCCCCCAGCCTGTATTGATACCAGGGGTTGCCCTGACACAGTTGCAGGGCCCTGCACTTGGCCTTGTTGAGCCTCATGAGGTTCACAGGGGCTCACTTCTCAAGTTTGTCCAGGTCCCTCTGGACAACACTCTGTCCCTCGGGTGTCAACCGCACCACTCAGCTTGGGGTCATACACAAATTTGCTGAAGGTGCTCTCAATCCCACTGTCTATGTCATTGATGAAGATATTGAACCGCAGTAGTCCCATACAGACCCCTGTTATTTTGCTTAAAAGTCTGTCCTCTGTGAAAATTAAGCTGATTCAGAATCTGATTTACATATGCTGCTTTCTGAACTTACATAGCAATCGCTATAATAGAACTTTTTAAACAAATGTAGGAACACTATACTGTGAAAAGATAGACTGAGGCCCATCAGCTACAAATATGTCTGTTTTCTAGTCACAATACTTTCCCACTTTTCCTAATCTATTAATAAATTCCATAGATTTCCAGAACTCTGCAGAACATTCTTGTTTGCTTCATACTCTTCTAAACATCCTTCCTGGATTTTTTTGTTACATAAATGGATTTGTGGCTATGTGGATCCATGTGCGAAGTCCACTTCTATTTGTATGTCTCTTACTTTTCATTATCTGCTTTCAAACTGAACCTTTAATGTGCTATCCACCCCAAATACTGAGTCAGAGAAGAATACAAGGCACTATAAACAAGTTGGTTTCTATAAGAATTTAAAAATACATTTCAAACAGGCTTCATATGCAAGATACAAAATAATTTAATTTACCTCCTATAACTTTTGTCCCCTTGTGGTGACAGGCCAAATTAATTTTAAGTGCAATTTAAATACCAATTAGGTGTGAAGATTACAAAGTTAATAATCTTCTCATTGTGTATGGACATTTTCACTTAAACTAATTTAAGCTAATTTAGTCCATACCTATTTTTCATCTAAAAACTCTTTCCTTCCCAGGTAAAATAACAATTTCTTTAGAAGATGATGAGGATGCTCCAGGAGATCCACTACTTTTTATGTCCCATGTCAGACCAGTTCAACTAGGTATAGTATGATGGCACAGAGAGATCAAACACTAAAAAACTGCATGGCTGCCACAGGACTTTCTGATGGCTTGAATATGCTGTTACTCCATTTCTGATCAGCATAGCTTTAAAACAGACACTTTTGCACCATCTCCTTCCCTGTTTAGCACTCAGCAGTCTCTGCACCACTAGATACCGATCACTGTACATGATGTAACATCTGCATGACCACCGTTCACATTCAAAATGCATCCCATGCTGTACCTTAATCATATCAACCACATTAACCACGATAATTTTGTTAATGTTAGTGGAAAGTATACCAAGTGGTAGTATGTGATACCCATGTCAACTTGTGGATTTTCTCTTACTCATGTCATTTCTGTTTAAAGCAGCATAAGAGATGGCCTGAGCCAGGAGAGCTATGCAGAGGTCAGACCTGCCTCACTGAGAAATCCAGATTTGCAGTGGTTTTCAAAGCAACTGTATCCTCTCCCCAGCCAAGGGGTGGTCAGCAATGCTTTGGTTCAACCAACCAAAAAACTCATTTGGAAACCACTTGACTATAGTAGTTTTGCTCAGGAAAGTAATTACAGAGCAAAAGTGCAATCTGGCAAGCCAGAAAGAGGAAGAAGATCCTGGGTGGATCCTTCAAGGATCCTTTGAAGGGGCTGCTAAAGGGAATGGAGAAACATGAACACAATTTAGGCAGAATTAGGCAACTGATGAGCCACTTCCTGGATGAACAGGAGCACTGTCCTGAATTTGCAGCATGCTCTTTCCAGGTTTTACATGCCCTAGCACACATCCCAGTCCAGTTACAACAACTTTCACTACAGAATCTCCAAGGTGCCGTATTTAGGGAGAAAACAAGGCCCCAGCTAAACAGCAGAATGGATGAGCAATGAGTCACCAGAACTCATTTGTACTAATACCCGTAACCAGAAGTGAGCTCAGTTGCAAATGAACTTACTAGTGAGAAATACTGCTGTACACAAGAACTAAAATGTTACCCCTCCCAGACTGCCCCATAGTCTGTGGCTTTGGCTGAGAAGTGCAGGAAGCACCTTCCCCTGGGCCTTTTCTCTCTGGTCTCTGCGACACTCTCTGGTAGTGAGTGAAGGAAGAACCACTCTGGAAATAGAGATTGTTGAAATATTCTTGGTAACACTGACCAGAAACAACATCAAGCCTATCTGATATTGGTAGTTGTCAACCATGGCAATTCCTACAGTTGCATTCACCTGTCAACAAGCATTTTCTTTCAATCCCTCCGGAAAAAATAAAGCATAATTGATATGACACCTGAAAATTACCCTCCTCAACAGTGTATCAGTGAGCTGGCTGCTGCTGAGTCCCAATTAACACAGGGCTAACAGGGAAAAAATGAGTATCTGTTAGTACATCTTTTTTCACCACTAGAACAAATTACAGACACTAGCAAAGAATGCCTCTATCTAGGACAAGTTTGTCCCCAGACGGGTTATTATATACAACTATGCTCAACTGAAGCTGTGTGTACAAGCAAAGGCCAGATATTTTTGCCATCACACAAAGCTCAGTGACTATGAAGTATCCAACCCCTGTAACCTGCCTTGCCCTTTTAGAATAAGACACTGGCAAAGGCATTTATCACTTCAGTGTGATTGCAAAGAACTGTGTCAGTAACTGTGGACTTTCATGTTTGCTCTCTTTGATGAAGCACTGGAATTGTGGTGTGTTTTTTTTTAAATAGCTATATTTAAATAGCAAAGATTCAGAAAATGCATGAGAAACAACTTTCCAAACTAATTTGATAATCAAAATGAAGTCTTCAAGCAAATTCATAATTAGAAAAAAGAAAACATTAAAGAGATGCAAGAGATCATATTTCAATGTTTTAAGTAATTGCATGGCATCCTTTACCTCCTAATATTAAAAAACAAAGTTGAAGACTGGAGAGAACAAAAAAATATATCAGAGTTAAGATATATTAAATATTAATATATATGCAGAGTTAAGATAACTCAAACTTTAATTTTTACTTAAAAAAAACACAAATATTTTTGATTGACCTGCACTGAGAAAGGGGGAGAACTGGATTCGTTATCACATGAATACTCTTGTGTGACTTAAGGCTAAAGTCTCCATTCCTTAGCTCCCCAACAAAATGGAGCTTTGTTTAGAGTAATGATTGGATTTTTCAGATCCCTACCCAATTTAAAGCTCTCCATAGTATGGCATGAATGCAGAAAGTTAAGTCTTGATGCTCATGTCAGTGACTCAGGGCTCAATTTATCATTGTGCTAACGCAGCATGTGGTATCTTCCAAGGAGCACTCTTCTCCTCTGTGGTGTCTGAAGTACAGAACAGCTCATGGGTTATTCTCAAAGGTGTTACAAGTAGAAGTTCAGTGTATTAGAGCACAGGAGAAAGAAACGCTCCTCTTAGGTCAATTAAATGTTCATGTACTATCTTAGTATCAGTTCTTAAGTGAAGGCAAAAACGATGTCAGAATTAACAAAAATGCTGACAAATTCATAACCAGTAGCTTGATGTTAACATCACCTCTGCTCTGTCTTTCTCTGGAGAGACAAGTCATGAGGAAATGGCATACTTCATTCTCATTCTCTGTCCTTTCCCACCCCGACCACCCAATGCAGGTAACCCATGTCTGTGTCTCTCCCCTACCCCACACGATGCAGGTCATCCAACGGCAGCAATAGAGGCTTCCAAAACACCGGCTTTTATTCCAACAGTAGCAAATGAAGGAGGAAAACACTGGACTGTTAATGAAGTCAGAGCTTTGATACGCATTTGGTCAGACAAAAATATCCAGAAACAACTGGAGGGGACAGTGAGAAATAAAAGAATATTTGAACAGGTTGCTGCTAGACTGCAAAAGTTTGGAATTGACAGGGACTGGAAGCAGTGCAGGACAAAATATAAAAATCTGAAACATGAATACAAGAGTGTCAAAAGTGCCCAAGACTCAGGGAGTACAAGTAAAAGTATGAAATTTTTTAATGAACTGGATGCTATTCTGGGGCACAGCACCATGGAACAAGCAAGTAAATCAGATAATGATGAAAGTGAGAGGCCTCCAGAATGGACAGAAGCAAAATCAGAAAAAGACTCCATAGGTAAGTACTTCATACCCATATATCATTTAAAATTGTTAGTCTTCCAGCTCTAGAGAGACCTTAAGAAAATAAATAAATAAAAGTGACCCGATCAATTAAGCAATTTTCAGGGGGGAAACACTGAAAATTCACTATTTTGTCCAGTTGTTCACTTTATATTATAAATTAATCTTTCAGATTGATTCTTTTTTAAATAGAATTGAGAAACAAAAAGAGGAGAAAAAAGATGAAGACATAGGATAAGATAAAGTGATACAGAAAGATCACTCCAGTCAAAATCATGGCAGAAGACACTTTCCAGCTTAGCTAAAAAAAGGGATGAGAGAGATAGCCAGACTGTGTTACTGGAAAAATGAGGACACTGAGAAAAAGAAGTCTGTAGTTATAGACATTAGTTAAAAAATTGACATTTAAATTGTCTTTCTCTTATGGTCCCCGGTAGAACCTTTTTACTGGCCTTTGGAGCAAGTCTCACGGACTAGTGAGACAACTATTGTGAAAATAGCAAAAGTAAATGCATCAAGAATGCTGGCAGAGCTTGCCTTTATTTTCGTATTGCTATTGTCAGATAACTTGGTAATGGAGGGATTAATACAGAATTAGAGTAGACTGATGAACCTACATTACACATGTATGTACAACCAGAAACAGGCCTATTGTTTAAGAACAGAATTGAAGATAAAACTCTTTATTTCACAATAAGAATGCTACGAAGGGGAATTACGGTGGCCAAATATAATACTAGAAGTTAGTAAAGTAATGGAAGAAACCAAGAAAAATATAACGCATGGACCGTCTCTGGCTGAAAGCTATGAGAGCTTTTTAGAGGAAGAATTACTCTTCAGTTGCCCTTTATAGGCTCTTTGCTAATGCATCTGCTACTTACTGCCTGCTGGCATAAGGAGCATCCTAGGCTGGACAGAACTTTTGATTTGTCACAGCACAGCTGTTCTGATGTAGCACACAAATGCAGTGCCCTAATTAACATAGCATTATTTACGCAGAAATGCCTGGAGACACAGGTGAAGAGGACTCTCTTAGTAATATGTCAGAAGACCTACGGGTTGCAGATATAAAGAAAGTTTCTGACTCAGGTAAACTGAAAAGTCTTCTATTTTATATAAAACCCTAAATTTAGTAAACTAAGATGGATTTCTAAAATAAGCCCACATTGTAATGATGGTTAAAAAATGCAGAGGCCTAAAAACTTTTAAGTGGGAGATAACATCTTAGTGATAACCATACTTTCAATAAATACAGCACATTTACAATGCTCTGCTAAATTTCATAAAAACAGACTAGTAAGTAATCTTTTCAAAGATTCATGATGCAAGATATAAAGAGCAAGAAACTATTGGTTCAAGCAAGTTGAATGCAATGCATTACTGCATTTACTTTTACTTAAACTATATCTTCCCAAGGATTAGAATTGTTCAGCCTCCTGTGCATGAACTAGTACAGCATTCTTTCCCAATAGAATGTGATCAGTATTTAAAATAATTGTGTAAACTCTCACGTCAGGGGATGAAAACTTTAAGAGTATCAGTACTAGCACTGAATATGAAGGTCATATACTATTTACAAACAAAAAAGTGTAACTTTCAGGGGAAGTGGGATTTTAACATTCAGCTAGAGACACATGAAAGTCTTGAAGGCTAATGGGCTTGACTGTCCGCAGCAGAGAACCTCACGATGTCTTTCAGTAGCATGAGACAGAATATGGTCTAAATAAGGCACTATGGAGTAATTTTTTAGTAAAACTATTATTTATATATATTCTTTAATGTAAAATTAAAAATCATCTGACAGATGATGTTACTGTAAATAACCAGTAAATAACTGCCAGAGAATCTGGCAGCCTTGCATATAGCGAAAGAAACAGCTGTGACAAGTAAAGCCATGATTGCTCATGAGAGGTAATTTGAGATATAATGGACAGTAGCATTCTTGGTTTATCATTCAAGAGCAACTACATTTATTAATTTAAACTTATTAACGAAGAAACATGTAACTGGCCTATTACCAGATCACCATAAGCTCTTGAGGCACTCATTAGAGAAAAATAGATTGTCATGAAAAGTGCCTTGCCTATAGGGACCCATTTTGAGAGAGAAAAAATATGTAAGAAATCACAACTAGTACTTTGTGGGATCCAATTAAAGCTACTTGTAAAATGCATCAACTTCCATTTTCCCCCACCAATTAATAAAGTTGCTACATATCAGTAGCAGTCATAAGATCAGTCATGAGACACTGTAATAATAAATAGATTCAGCAATGCCACTGAAGTGTCATCTGACATAGTTTACAACTGCTTGTAGCTACGGAATATTGTAACTTTTTGGACTACAATTTTTCAAATGAGTTATTTAAGATGAAGTTAACGGAATGCTTCTAGTAAAGTTTTGAGTATCATTTTTGTCACTTTAACATTCCTTTAGGATAAGTGTTAGGTGTTAGACATCTACAGCTTACCTTGGTTACCACTTCCCTTGTCATATATATGTATGTATGTATATGTATATGTATTTTAAGTGCATATTTCGTTTGTTTCTGGGTAATTGTAATTGCAGTCTGATTTTGTGGTAAAAGACTAAAAAAAGTTTTTCAGAAGCGTCTCTGGCTCAGCCTACCCACTCTAAAGACTATTGTTCAAACTTCTGTGGGGAAAAAAGACGAAACAACAGCACTGTATCATGCAGACATGCAGTTCAATTTCAAAATTTTTTTTCCTCATTTCCTAATTAACAATACAGACTTACATCATTTTATCACAGATGGTAAAAAACACCTAGATTTTAATCTTATTAATGGTATTGTGATTAGGCATTATATAGAGCAGAGAGAAGATGCACACATTTTATGTTACAATATCATGGAGACCCTTTATTCCCTAATTATGGTACATGCCTTTCCTAGACAGTTCAAATAAATTCAAGAGTGCGAGACTGGTAAGTAAAAAGGTTATATGTACCTCTGTATTCATTAATTTACTTGCTGATAAATAGCAAAAAAGACAGTCAGGCAGGGATACTACATTACATTGGTTCTTTGATATCAGTAGATGTGTGACAATCAGTAGCCTTTAGGATGTGACTTCTTAAGAACTACTCCATATTCAACAGAACTTCTGTAGAAAACTGTTTCTCAACAAACACGTGACTATAATTTAAATATAAATACTCATGTGCCTTTAAAAATAATGCAAAAATGTGACATAAATAAGAATTTAGAAATTCTGTTCACTTTATAACAGGGTATCTTCTTAATTAGTACATGGAGTTAAATTACTCTGCAGTCAGAGTTATGCACGCACTTGTCTAGATATGTAGTAGTGAGGCTGGCAGCTGTGTCACTGCACAGAGGTGCACAAGCTCCCTCAGAACCGCGTGTCTTTCTCACAATCTTACATGTGGATTGGAGTTACTAACCACAGTAACATCATCACCACTGCCAAAAGACAAATGCACCGGTTTCAGGAAAATATCTAGTTATTTGATGTTTCATGATATTGGTTTTCTCCTTAAAGAGCAGCAAATACCCCACCTGACAAGAAAAAGAGTTTAGTAAATCCTTCCATATTCACCTACAGATTGTAACAGTTTCCTAAAATTTCCCTGCCCTGGCGTAGCTTTCTCAGGAAACTGGCCTGCAGAGGGTGCAAGCGCATCGCAGTAATCACAAACCCATTTCGTTTTTAGCAAAAGCAGCCTAAGAGAAGCTATATCACTGTAAATATTTCTCTTTTCTGGTAAAAGATACCCATATTAAATCAACCTGGAAATAAAACCTTAATTTAGCCATTTTCACTGATGTTTTCTATTTCATGAGATCACTTTTAAGGACAGTTAATTCCAGAAATCTGTTCAGAATAGCCAATTGCTTCAGTTATCACAGGCAGCAGTCAGTGAATTCAAACTTCATATACATGTACATTCCACATGTGTCAGACTTTGCAGAATGACCACAGGCTGTTTATAGGTGTTTGATTAAATTTTAAGTGCCAGGGAACAACAGTGGAGAAGAAAACAAGATTCTAAGGAGTGCCAATAGCCTAATATTCTTTCAACAGCAAGTATTTCTGCATTAAACAAATTATTTCTCTTGTCATTATTTTTTAGGTTCTGTGGTGCTCCACATATAGTATATGTCCCTCTCAAAACAAATTTGGAATAAGTCATGACACCACCAAGATACATTCCAAAGCAAGGGCCTTTAAAACATCTGTTGTTTAAAGTTAAGATTTTAAGTTGGTACATACTAGGCACTTATGTTGGCTTGAACACTTACTGCTGCGTGCTTGGAATTTTAAAATGTACAGATATAAAGTCCAAAGATACATATGCCCCAGGCTGGTGTGAAGTGGTGTTTCAGAGAAGGGCGAAAACAAAAGTTCTTGATCATTCAGCAGCTTAGCCCAAGGCATACTCAAGCCATGGACACAAACTCCTATCTGTGCATCTGGAGCTGACTGCATCCAGTCTCCCAGATGTGCAGGAGAGACAGCAGCACCTCTGCAAGCTGTTGGGAGAGCAAACACAGGCCACACTGAAAAATTTTCCCTAACTTTGACATTCCCCGCTCCCTTTTTATACAAGACACACGTAAGTGTAAGGATTAGGAGACGAATTACTAATCTTGCCTCCTGAGTCAGAAAACGGGATCAGCAGTGACAGTGACAGAGTGCCAAAAGAGAACAAAGCTTGTATCAGTCTGAGAGGGTAAGACTGCAACAGCATTGCTCTGGTGGCCTTGGGAGGAACGCTTCAAACACAAAGTAGAGATTAAACATATTTCCTGGCAACTGTCTATAGCTTTACTAAACAATGTGGATGGAGCCACTGTGTTTTAGCCATGCCAGAAACCTTTGATGGTTTGTTCTGTTTGGCTCAGTCTTGCTCTCCTCATGCCCTCCCTCCAAAAACTCTGAACAGTGGCTTAGAATAAAAAGCCCGGCTCCCTACCCACATTCTGTGCCCGCCAAGGAAAAAAAAAAAAAAAAAAAGGCACATGATGTTGGGCACATCATAAAGAATGTCTAATGCAAACATGGCCGTATTGATTTGGGGGGTAATTTTTAATTAAATGGCTCTAGATTATGGTTTATTGCTCAATGTTTAGGGGCAATATTCTTGAATGGACTGAGAACAGGCCGGGAGCCAGAAACTGCTGTCATCGATCCGCAGTGTGGCCTTCACCATGTAATCTCTGTACTGCACTGTCCTCACCTGGAAACAGGGATCGGAAAGACCACTTGCATCATCCGTCTGTCCATCCCAGGGTGGAGGGGTGGATTTCTCCCTTAAACACCAGCGGGCCAATGGCAGAGGAGCGGAGCTCTCCTCCCCGTGGAGAGGAGCCCAGGGACACCTCTGTCACCCTGCTCTCTGGTGTCCACCCCACCATGGCACAGCAGGGGGGATGCTTTGAGGACAGGCATTTAGTAATTTGTCTTTATCTCGCAGGCAGGCAGCCCTGCAGATCAATTGTCCAGGCACAGCACCTTGATGCAATGTCAAGGACCCTTGCCCCTTTTGGAACTAATTCTGTGACATTTGATTCACTTGCTTGGGAGCCTTTCAGTAATTTCCATACAAATCGAAGCACCCCTTATGAAAGTCACCACCTTCCCTCTTCTGCTGCATAAAGGTTCACCAGCTATTACACATCTTACAACACAATCAACAAACCATTCTACAATAATAACTTAAGACTTTGCATATTTAATCCATAAACATTTATTATGCAGCTGTGGTGTGGTATTGTGGAATTGTTTTAATATGTATGTGCATACACTCTGCTCTTAAGCATACTGCTGCAGAGAAATCATAGAATAGTTTGGGTTGGAAGGGACCTTTAAAGGTCACCTAGTCCAACCCCAATGAACAGGGACATCTTCAACTAGATAGGTTGCTCAGAGCCCCATCCAACCTGACCTTGAACGTTTCCAGGGATGGGGTACCTACCACATCTCTCACAACCTGGGCTGGTGTTTCACCACCCTCAGTGTAAAAATGTCCTCCTTATGTCTAGTTTAAATTTATCCTCTTTTAGTTTAAAACCATCACTTCTTGTCCTATCACCTTGGGCAGCTTTGACGGCAGATTTTTAACAACAGTTATCATGAATGGCATTCTGAAGTTAGTGATCCTCAAGTCAAAACTCATAACTGTTTAGTTAATAAGAACTCTGTAAATTATTTTTTTTTACAGAAATCCTTGAAGATGATGGGGATTTTACCAGCTCCACCCCAGCAGCTCTGGAGGCTACTCAAATAAAAAAGGAGACAATTGACATAGGTAGGTCAAGATTATCTAGATGGTTATAACAGCACATTCTACTTTACTAGAAACTGCAGATTTCTAAGGTTCATGTGTTACTCCCACACATTATACTTGTTCAAAGTTACAATAAAATCTGGTTTTTCTTTGCAAAAAGCAGTGCAAAAATACATAAATACTTCTTTTCCTTTCCCCAATTAATAACAAAATTTTCTTTTCCCAGACATCATACTACTTATTATGCTAGATGTGATAAGCCTGTGTTCTTTTTCATATGGAGTTGCTAGAGATGATAAACTGGAGAGCTAAATAGCTGTCTCAGAAACACTCAACATTTTATGCCTTGTCTGTTTTTTCAAACTACTTCATCATAGTGCATTTAATTTCAGGCTATTCACTATAAAACAAATACCCTAAGTATTCTGAATTATTTTACAAGTTAAACTGAAATTGTAGCCTCAGCAATATGTAGAAGTCATACATTCAACATAAATATTCAGGAGAAGATTTGTTTTATTAAAAATGTTAAAATTTAACATTAGAATCCAGTAGCGATATTAATCTTCTGGAACAAATGAACACATAAACCATGGAAGATCATGAAAAAAAGGCATCAGAGGAAATAATGATGACATTGAAATCTCTTGACCTGACATCCTGGATCAAAGTATACTTACAATAGAGCTGTTTACACACAGAATGTTAATGGAAAGAATGAAAAATTCTATTATAATGATTCTGTGAACAACAATTCTTTGCCTTTTTACACTGATGCATACATAAGAATGTATGCATCAGTATTTCTGTGATCCAGGCAAGAGTTTCCATCTCAGCAATCATGTTACCCGGAGTATGGGTATTGCGACACCTTCTCCAAGACAGCTTTTACAACTGTTTACATAGGTTGATCTTGATTATGAAAGACAACTGTAAGGAGTATGGCACCGAGGACAACATCAGAGCAATGCCGTCACAGCAATGGCACACAGAAACACAAGTTGCATTGAGGATAAAGCAAAGCTGTGTCCCTGAAAGTTCAGAGAGATAGCAAGGTCACACTAACGCAAAGAGAAGAGTCATACACAATGACATAGGATAAAAATGTCATGCAAATCAACTGACTGCCTTATACACACAAATTCCCTATTCCTGTCATGTAATACCCAATTGAAGATAGTAATCACATAAGTCAGCAGTACACAAGTGCCACTGCCAAAGGCAGAAAGAGATTAGACAACCAGCATGGTTGAGAGAATGAGCACATAAATGAAAGCCATGCATTTTTTTGGTAATAGTTTAAGAAAAAAAAAAAAAGAATCACTCAAGAGCCCAGGAGTAGAACTACTACTGCTCCATTTTGGCCCCAAATTTTGTTTCCAATAGCTCCAAGTGTTAAAGGAAGATGCAAAAATTTTCTTAAGTGTTATGGGGCAGCTGATTTATGAAAAACACTTTTTTTCTAGTACTCCAAGTAAATCACGCACATGTGCTTATGGGACTATAATTCCTGATTCATAAGTTTTCCACAGGTATCAAATTTATTCCTGCATATAATTTATGAAAACAAATATTTGCCAAATGACTTATGAGAAAGCAAGTTATAAAGCAAATGTGAATTCCAAATACTACACTGTGCATGTGTTAGCAAGTACCATTATAGAAAGCACTTCAAATGAACCACTCCTTATTTACCACAAATCTCTTATTTCTAACAGTCTAAATCATGCACTCAGTTTTTCAAAATTTATAAGCAATACTTCTACCCTTTACCCAAAACTAATACAGATAATTGGTCCATGACATCCCCTACCAAAATTATGTGAGCTGGTCTTTTTGTCCCTCCCAACCCAAAAAGTAATTTCACACAAAAATGGACTTTCAGCCTCAGAGAAGTCCAAGCATGAGGCAGTGAGCCCAGCGTCATCAGATGTCCATGCATGATTTCAACAATTCTGAGGGCTTCTGAATTTCGTTTCTGAATAGTTTTTATGCTATGAAAGAGTGAAAATCTATTGTAGCCTCAGCTCTGCAGAAGGGAAAAAAAACCCAAACAACCTGACATGTAGAAAAATAATGATGTTTCTGTCCTGTCAGGGATGGGATTTTGAAAAGAACACAGATGCTGGTAGAATTAAAAAGTTTTTCTGTCTTCTCTGTTATGTCATTTAAGCCACACAGAATAGTTTTGGGTTGAGCCATCCCTATATATAGAAAGTGTGATCTAAGCTGAAGCTAAAAATTTCCACAAAAGCATTAATGAATTGTTTTCTTCTCAATTTTTCTTCTGCTTATGTTATCTCCATCACAAAAGCTCTGTATCAGAGACTAGCCTTTTGCCCAAAAGTAAATAAACGTGGCTGGATGCTAAGGGAAGGCAAAAGGATGCAACCTTCCCCCAAATTCTGGTATCCCATCTTGCCCTCACTCCCGGGATCAGGATCCCGCTGCAGAGCCCAGCTTTGAAACCCACCATGGTTGCTTACTACAATGGACTCTAAATCACTTTTTCTGTGTGTTATAAAGGAGCCCTGAAAAAAGGAGAACGGGTACAAATAAGGAGGGAAGGTCTCTTTTCAGTTTCTTTCAAAGCCACATTGCGTGCAGGTCTGCCACAGGCTGCCCATTGCACTCAAACCACCTGCGCAGCTCCCAAACTTGAAAGGGGACAGTGGCTTTCTAGAGCTCAAGTCCCTGTTCATTCCACATCAGCAGTGGAGGAGCTTGTGTGGCCCCATGAAGGGAAGGGCTGCTCTCCAAGCCTTGTGCCTCCCCAAGCCTGCCCTACCCACTCCTGGATGGCACACCTGTGCCAACTGAGATGTACAAACGTGTTATGCAAATCGACTTATGTGTGAGATATAAACCATCCACATACGCCTACATGTTTAATTAAGTATTTTAAGTTTGTGTTGCATCCACAGCTACCTTTTGGGGAATACAGAGGCAGAAAGACAGATAGGGCTGACAGGAAATGCCAATAAATAATTTGATTTAGTTAGGGAGGCATGTTGCAGATGACTTGTTATAAATATGACATACATATAAATATGTATGACTAATGGGTTATGACGTTTTTAGTTGAAGATAGGTATTACCTGCAGAAGATGGCAATAATATTAGCAATTTATTTGTCTAAACCAAGGCTATTTTATTTAAAACTCTGTGCTTCTATAGATGATGATTCTATAAGCACTACCTCAGAAGACAGATCTTGTACGTCAGTAGCAAAACGGATAGTTGGGATGGGTGAGTATTAATTTCCATGCATTTATTCTGAAACAAAAATCATATCGTAATTTCAGTACCAAAACTGGAGCAACCAGATCTCCACTGTAAACACAGCCTACTTTTCTGCTCCTGACTCCAGTCTAGCTTTATCACTAAACTTGAAAATTAGTTTCATAGCTCTATTCCTTGACATGAGCAAAACTTGCATTAATACTCTAGTTCTACTTTGTGTTCTCTACTTATCTGATGCACAGCATCTGCCTACTTCTGAATATGTAAGTAGGATTTTTTTCTTCTATTGAATTCCCAGTAGCATTTTCATTTGTGTGATATTTTGCCTTGCCATCCTAATTTGAAACCCTGCTGCAAAGACATTTTCTTATCACAGCTGATACATTGTCACTTTTAAAGCTTAAGGCCTATTGCTTTTCCGCATGTAGAACTAGGATACATCTGTCTTTAATTTGACAACAGCAGCAACAAAATTACACTGACAAAATGTGGAATTTTAGATGCCTTGGAGAAACAAGAGGTTTCGCTTGCTACATATTTTGCATACTTAATTGAGATGCTATCTCGTATGGATATTAACATTGCAAAGTTAAAAGATTTTCGTAACAAGAGACTATTATAAACATTAATTAATCCTTCAGCTTGTTACCAAATCATTAGCTACAATTACACTTTAATGTATGCATATTCAGCAATATTCAGTTGTTGTTTTATTTCTATTTTCAGACAATCACATTCCCTTGGAAGAAACACAGAACCACTTTAAAGTTATTACAGTTAATGATACTGGAGCAGGAAAACACTGGAGTGATAATGAAGTCAGAGCTCTGATAAACATATGGTCAGATGAAAAGATACAACAAATGCTTGAAGGGGCCACAAGAAATAAAGAAATATTTGAGGAAATTGCCAGAAGGTTAATGAAACGTGGTATAGACAGAGACTGGAAACAATGTCGCACAAAGTACAAGAATCTAAAATACGAATACCGTGCACTGCAGAAGGAAAATGAGCACCTTGGTAATCCCAGGAGAAAAATGAGATTTTATGATGAAGTTGACTGTATCTTAAGACGACAGCCCCTAGGTCCTTCAGGCTGGGGATGTGAAAGTTCAAGTCTCCTATCAGGTACTTAAAACTTCAGTGATGAGATAAAGTGCTTTAAATGAAACTTAAAGTTCCCTGTTGACCCATGCTGTGGGGGTGAAATATGTGGCCAGAATGGGGAGGGAAAACAATCGAAGAAGCTGTATCTGCATGGTTAAGTAGGTCAAGTAGGCAATGCTCAGCAAACAGATGGTCTTTGAAAGAGTTTAGAAGTGAGAACATTAACAAAAAGTGAAGACACCTGAAGTGTTCAATGTCATTGGAGACTATCCAGTGAAACGGTGCTAGAAAACATCACAGGTTTTAGAGGTGATCAAGCTGGCATGTAAAGTATTAAAGACAGAGAGTTGCAAGCCCACACCAGTTAGAACTGAAGAAATCTGTTAATCAAGTCAAGTGCAAAGACTCCAAAAAAGCAAATTTCATTAATTCAATTCACACCACAGTCAAAGGACAGAAAAATCCAGGGCAGTGATGTTTATGTAAGCACCTGTAATTATATTATTTTTGCTAAAGCAGCATCAGTTTTCTAAATAAAGTTTTCTTCTATTTTAGTATTAACAAACCTCTGATCTAGGAACCACACAGATAACCTTTTGTCTGACGTAAGGCTTCTCATGAGTGGGAGACTGCTCCAGCACTGAGGGGCACCTGCCCCTGGTCCAGGCAGATCAGAAGCTCTTGTAGAACTCAACCACTGCAGCTTAGAGCTCAGTGAGTTGTGGTAAACCAGAACCAATTCTGATTTTGCTCAAAAAGCTAGATAATAATTTGCAACATCACAAATGTTAGTTGTGGACTTGAACCATTTCTGCAGCAGCAGAGGCCAGGTGGACAGCTTGAGCAGAAAGCAAAGGAGCCATCCTGACTCCAGTTGTCCTCACTCATGAATCATTGCCCTAATGCAGTACCCCAGGGCACCATATGGCAGTGCCATTAGCTGAGGCTGGAATAACATCCACACAGTTATGGAGTGTTCCTCACCTGCCTCTTCCTTGTGTTCAATCACACTTTAAAGACAGACATTTCAAATCCAGAAACTGAAGATACTACTGCTCGTTTCTGCTCTCCATGAATAGAATTTGTAAACACCAAGAATATTTGAACCAATCTGGCTGTTTTATATTTTAGCATGCTGGAAAATAAATGTGTAATCTGTGCTGTGAATGCTGATCCAGAAGATAATAAAACAATAACCTTTCAGAAGAGAAGCTTTAGTTATTAAGCTGCTCAAGGTATCTGCTGAATAAATGTTCTTCACCCTGATTTTGTGTGGCAACCCAGCCCCTTTTCTAGAAGATTCTCATTGCTCCAGGTCACTTGTCCCAATGCATTTGCTTTTATAATATAAAGCTTTTTGGTGTGTGACTGACTGTGCTGTGACAGTCTCTGCAAAACAGTCACTTTGCTTTTGTCTTCTAAATTTCAGTGGGAGATGTTACAGCAAACACAGGATCCTTGGGTATCAAGAGAAAAACATGGAATGATGGTAAGAACCCCATACTTTTTAAAGCATCTATACGCTCCTGTTGAATGGGATGCCAGATTCTAGTTTCCAGTGTTCAAACAGTTTTAAAAAAAATAATCCTACAACTTAACACCAAGCTCTTCTCTCACCCTCAACAGTCTGCAAAACAGTCCTGATAAAAATGGGGGTCTAAGAAAATCTGAAATTTCTTTATTTTAATCCTCATCCTTGGTATAAATGAGTAAACATCAGGAAATACTTTGATTTATAAGAATCAAGTGCAAGGAAAGGATAAAAATATTTTTAAAAGATGATGCCATAATTACCTGTGTTGCTCAGAGGAAAATAGGGACAATATCACAGTCGTGGCTGTGATTTCCTCATATTATACTATGTGTCAGTAAATGAGAGGAGAAATCACATGTTTTTGACATGTAATGTCTAACATGTTGTACAAGAGAAAACAGGTTAAAGACAGCTATTCCAAAGAGAAGATACAGTATAGAATCACTGAGAGAGAAAAATTAAGGCATGGATAGAAATATGCAGCATGCAATCTGATATACGAAAGGTCAGGAGCATATTTGTCTTCCTGGCAGAATTCATGCCCTAAATAATCAAAAAGTCCAACAATGAGATGAAAAACCTAGTTTTTAGGAGGCTCCCCCCTATTTTTAATACTAAAATGATGTCTTGTCTACAGACGGATGGACACAAGCAGATCTGAACACCACAACATTTCTGAATTCAACCTGCACAGTACACTGTCACAAAGTGTACTACCAGAACTAACTCTTTGTGATTAAATATAGTTTCATCTACTGCTTTTAGATAAGTATGCCTTGCAGAAGGCAGTAGTTAGGCACAGCTGAAAGTTTCAAGTACGAGTGATTTTTACAAGGACTGCCTCATTCCTACCTGCTGTTATACCCCTTCATGACCCCTTACACAACACCAGGCACCGCCTGCCAAAAGAGTGTAACAGAAGGGCATTAGGAAAATCTAGCATGTGCTAACTTCAGCGTCAGCAGTTCACTGACTTGTGCACTCTAACTACATACTTTGCTTTTGTCCACAGAGGTGTCACCTGTTCCACTTAAGAAAAGTGCTTCTGAAAACACCATACTCCACTTCCAAAAACTGTTAACAGAGAGAGTGCACACAGTAACAGAAGGCAAAAAGTTACTGTTAGAAAGGCTTTGTAAGCAGGAAGAAATACAAGAACTGAACAGAACACAGCTGTATGCTGATCCATCAGCCATACAACAGGTTGGTTTAATGAACTTTCTACAAAATGCATGCAAAGAGATTCTCTCAGATAATAAGAAATTAAATTGACTTATTTATGAGTGTAGGCCACCTACATGCGTCAACAGTTGCTCCCTTTAATATCTCCACTTTCAATCATTTAAACTAAAACTAGGTATGAATTCCCATCATAATCCTTAACTATGAGCTTTTAGCAGTACACCAGTTGGTCTAACAAAAGATATAATCTCTGCCTACATGCCTTGGCTCACCTACGTGCCACAATTGACAGGCTTAGTTGAAAGAAAATAATATATCAACTGATCAAAGAAAATATATACACTTAAAAATTGATCCCATCATTTCTAATTACTCTCTTTATGACCTTCCTAGCAAGTTAGTCCTCTGCAATTAACCAAGCAGTTGAAGCCATAAGAGAATTTCTTTTTAGTTAGGCAAAGTGGGGAAAATACAAGACTTCATTCCTTTATCTGCATTTACCCTCTTTCTAGCCCTGCCTTTGCTGGGGTGACGGACCATCCCTGGCTGCCTGATGACAAGGCAATGGTGCAGCAATGGTGCTGGGCAGCAATGAATTGGAGAATTCAGTGAGCCAGAAAGAAAGTACGCAAAGTTGATGCCCACCTAGAAGGGGCAGGCACAGGTTCTGGCCCCTTTGTGTGGGATTCCATTTCTATTATTCTTATGGCTGCAAAGCATATAGCTTGCTTTTTGTAATTGCTTTGTCAGAAAGCTATCGCCTTCTTTCCTGCTGCTCACGTTTAATTTTGGTCAAAGATGGTAAGAGGCATCAAGTGCATGGGGTATTTGGCATCTTCTAATATTTATGTGCTACTCCCATTTACAGGAAACAATTAATTTACTTGACTATGTAGGATGCTGAGATAGATAAATCAAAGTGGTGTCAATATACAACCTTTCTTCACTGCAGTTGTAGTTATAATTCCACATCACTTTCTGCTTAGAGACAAAGTAACATGAATGTTGCACATTTAGAATTCTGGTTGTCTAGAGGTATGGTTTGTCTCCTCTTGACAGCATCTCCTGGGGTAGTGACAATGGGGTAAACTGAATGTTGCTAGAGTGAAAGATTTCTCAAAAAAAATATTCCCTCAAAAATAGCATTAGTTAATCCAGCTCACCCTCCCAGTGCAGTTTTGTATCCACTTGAGTTTGTGCTGTGGCCCTGCTCTGATCACAGCTTTATATTTATTACAGTCACACAATATATACTGTAGGCACACTTATGGACAAGTGGAACCTGGGACACCATCTGACACACACTAAATGGTTATGTGTGAGAGCATTACCAAAAGACAGAAAAGGTTTTGGAGGGTAGGCCCTCTTAGACATAGATCCACAAGGCTCCTTTTTAGCAGAAAGGTCAGACCAAGTTGTTTCCATGTAACTGTTCCTGGGAATCTTAATATAAATTACATCATTAAAATGATTTAGCTTAAAAATCAAAATCAACACCAAGCAATGATGCAGCAATCCTATAAAAAAATTGAGACCTTTATTCTTCTCCCTCCTCAAATCTGTCTCCTCCCCAATTCACAAATGAAGATACTTAAATTTTTGAGATGTGGCAGATAAAAGGAGCAATCACTTCTTTGACCTGTATTAAAAAGTTCTATTCTTCTCTAAAGCACACTCATTCACTGAGATGAATGGGTCACTTTACACGTCTTTGATAAGGCTGTTACCCTGGAAAGTCCTCTGAATGCCCCATTTAAATTATTTCCTGGTAAACCAAACTATATTTGGGGCAAATGTATGGAGAATGAGCTTCAGGAAGCAGAGATGCTTGCATTGATGGTGGATCCACAAGCACTATCAGTATTGCTGTTGACTTAAAAGACTCTCCCCTCCAGATTCTCACCCTTTGTTCCTTCTCCTGCAGCAAGGTCTCTTTTGTGTTGGCACAGCAGTCATGTGGCCAAGTGGTTAACCAACTCATAGAACTGATGTAAATTAAAACTAACCTAATAAAAAAAAAACCTCTAAACAACCCTGCTTTTTAAAAAAAAATATTCAAGGAAAGTAGTGTAAGAAACAGCAGAAAGAGCAGACAGGACTCTTTATTTGAACTCAGCCACCTGGCGTGAACCTCCTGAGCTGCCTACAACCCTCCCTCCATGCATCAGGCTCAAGTGTGAGGTATGGGCAGACAAGCCAAGAGTAATCCTGTGAAAATTACTGGAGAGCTGTATCGTGCCTACATGTGATATAACCTACATGACTTAACTACAGTCAATGAAAAGAAAGCTCTATGGATAGATTAAAGTAATGGAAAGTCTGTTGGCCACAATACTGGCTGTCTCTTGTAAATACATTTTAGCACCACTTCCCTCCTGTTTTTTCCACTCCTTATTATGTTATCTCATTCCAGTTGCTTACTCCAGAGCAACTTATTATCCAGAGATAATAGCTGAAACCAAACTGCATTTGGTGGCGTGCACATCTAAGAGATTTGAACTTGGTTAGAATGGAAATCTGGCTTATCTTCACTTTCCCAGCATGCAGGAACCTGCGTCCCGCAGGAAGTTACAGAAAAGAACGGAGCTATCTAACAGCTCAACACAGCAAAAAGGTCTCGCTCTTCCTCTTTTCCTGTGGGAATAAGCTTTGTGGCATGTAATTAAACTGGGCTGTCAGCATCTAGCAGCACAGAATAGCCTACAAATATAAACAAAGATAGAACTAAAAGATCAAATGTTACCATATCCACATTTAATAAGTGTCTCTGAAAGTACTTGGGAATGTTTTACCCGCAACATACCAGCTGAATGCTAGTAAAACAGCATACAGACTCAATCACTACTTAGACAAACATCTTAGCATTTAGACAATTAAAACATCTAACTGCAGTTCTTGCATCTGGGGATGGGGGATCTGCTGAACCCATAACGTGTTCCTAAAATGAAATGAATGAGGTAAATACATTGTGTACCAAGTTATCAGGATCATCACCTGTAGCATATCCATGTTCCTCAAAAAATTCCCATCCAAATACAATTTTAAGTTTTTTGCTGGAAAGATTGACAGTGTAAGACAGGATGCCAGTAGCTTGTTAACTAGCCTTTAAAAATAAAATAATCTATCTTGTAGCCAAGAGATTGTATATAAAATGGAAAAAAGCACTTTCATTCTTTCATTGTAGTGTAGGTAGGATGTCTAATGGGAAGCAATCAGTGATTTTACTAAATTGAAAGTGAAGTAAAAATTATTAACTTACATTGGTGATTATTTGGGTTTTCTTGCATGGGGTTACATAGTGGACAGTAACAGGGAAGATACCAAAAAAGCACGCTGGCCAAGCCTCCACTCTCTGTTTACTTTGATTCCCATAACAAATTCCATACATAGACCCAGCTGAGCTGGGACAAGGAAGATTCTCTGATTTAACAGGAGTCAGTGCACAGATGAGGCTTTTTAGAGACCTTTTCTAAAAATCAGTACAAAGCTGGATACACTCTGGTTTCAGTACACAGTATTACTGCCAGAAATATTTTCCAGGGAATTTTGCAAAATGTTAACACAAATCACACTCGTTCCAAAATGAACTTCGCAAATTTGCCCTGGTCAAGGACTCAAATGACGTTTAATAGATTTCTAACTCAAAATACTCCTCCCTCTCTCACCACCCCCAAGAAAATCCTCTCCTTACCAATATCCTCTGACTTTATTTTGGCACGTTGTCAGTGGATTTTAGAGTAACTTTGTTCCCTGCTTACAAATTGTAAAGATGATTTAGAACATCCTCTTTTAAGCCTTGTTGATATTGAAGCCAGAGTATTAGTGTTTAGCTTTAGCAGATTAAAAGTTTCAAACATAATGAGAACTCACTGTTAAAATAGCTGTAAAATGTGTTACAAACAGATGAAAATCACTTTTAAATGGTTTCAAGTTAAATTGGTACAATATTCTTAGTGTGTGGAAGGCCTTGATTACCCTGTGAGTAGGAATATACTGGTTTTTATTTAAATTCACAGTTCACCATTATAAAACAGAAAGCCATGTTCTAACTTCTGCTATAAAGGAGTGCAAATTTAAGCCTCAACAATCTAGCAGCTGCTTTTTAATTAAAAAAAAATATATATGCTTTAAAGGTCTTGCTTATGTCAAGATAGTGAAATTCCAAGCCTGTCTTTTATCTTTCATGATGTGCTACTGAGTGGGCCCGCTCCACAACCTTGCTTACAAATACACCAGGATTTTTCATGCAGAATAGTTTTGGTGTAACAATGAGCACCACTCAAACACATGCTGTTCAGTACTGCCTAAATATTTTGCTGGCTCATCCAGCAGAGGGACTTTGAAGTTTTCAGTTACAAACATTCTCACTACAGTAAATCTCTCCAGTGCCTTAGTATCTTTGTAACACTGTAATTCAAACTATCAACTAATTTTAGGCAATTTATCAGAAACAGCAAAGTCTTCCACATCACTGCAACCAGCTATATCAGAACATAAAGCACACAGAATTCATGTCCCACATTTTGTGGCATGTAACAAATACTCTGGACTTTCTGTATACAGATAAGATTTCAAATATTAGAAATTATTATAAAATGTTGCCAACAGCTACCTCTTTGTGGATTAGCCATCTCAAAAATGCAGTTTGATACAACACCATAGTTGAATAGTCTTGAGTTTTAAAATCTAAACTAAATTAAGGGACAAATTCTATAATGATTTATTGCACAGGACTAATTTGCATATAAAAGAACATACCTATTAGTATCTAAAGCCAGTAGTCAGTACCTAAACATCCTTACTAATTTGAAGGTGAGGTCTAAGGACTGTTATTTCTGTTTATTCTGCTTTTCAAGACACATTCCAAAAAGGAGAAAAATAGCTGCTGTCCTGTTACCTCCTGAGAGGGATGCCACTTCTTCCAAAGCTCACAGTAGGAAAAATGCAAGAGGTTAGAAAGAAACATTAAAGAAGGAAATGGGAACATTAACATCTCAGCTATTTATTAGAATTTTATTAAGTACTTAGAAAGGTATACCTAATTGAACACACTGTTTCACTTTACAGATGCAATAACGTTTATGCCTCTAAGAAAGCACCCTTAAAAACTTTTGAGTTATTGAATAGATCAGAATTGGAGGTAGTGCATGTATGCCTTAAAGTATATATCTTCCTGCAGAACTTGTGAATTGCTTATGATTTCAATCACAGCATTAGTATTACTGTCTACAGTTGTGTTCTCTACGGGGGCTATTTGATATTAAAGAGCTGATGGAAATCAAATATACTTGTCAAGTGTACATCAGAAAAAAAAAAATACGTATTGAAAAATCATTAAATAAGGTTGCAATGAAAATCGAGATAGTAAGCTACAAAGTGATGAAAACACATCACTTATTCCCAACTAAGAAACTCCAGGTTAACTGTATAAGCACAGAAGAGGTAAGATTTGGTTTTTGGCCTCTTCACAGAAAAATGGCGTAACCTAAGTTTGGACTATTGATTACATAGCTTTGTTCCCTGGATTCTGCAGCATTATTGCTCCAATAAAAACGTTTTTGATGGACACTGGCAAATATATATAAATTTATGAAAGATATGCCTGCAACCCAAAGAAAATTATTAATATATGAAAGTCATGTAGAGATGCGGCATTTTACCAGTAGAAGTATATGAAACTCAGCTGTAATAAACAGAAAGTCTCAATGTCAGCAATTTTCTGTTGGTCCACAACAATTTCAGAGCAACCTTTATACGTCTGTGACCTCAAAAATACAAACACATCATTTTATCTATTTATCTATTCAGTGTACGTGTACTTACAGAAGCCCACCTCCCCAGACTGTCAGGAGTGTGATTATTCAGCCCACTTTTTGCCAATGGAAACTTAAGCGTAGCATGTAGGTGTTTGCACCACGGGAGCCCAGCATGAGTAGCATGTGCCTGTTTGCTTGTGCATGTGTTACCACAAGGAGGAGATACCTTTCTGGCACCGCTGAAAAAAATGGTTAGTGTATGTCAGCGCATAACATTATAACTTTGAAATGCCAAACGGAACCCGAGCCCAAACTTCATTTTGCAGCTCTGCATCCACACAGCGAACCTAAGTCAGTTTTACTCGGCCATAGACATGTCAGGTAGACAAGAAGTTTCACTCTATCGCGGTGATGGCGGCCGGCAGCAGGGGCGGATGAGACTCAAGCAAGATGCAGCCGAGGTCCACAGCGGGTCAGAGCTGCTCCTCCGGCCGGGCCGGGGGGAAGACGGCGGGGCGCTCCTTGCGCTTCACCGCCCGCTTCTTTTTCCCCCTCAGGGCCACTACTGCGGCCCGGGCCCGCCAGCGAGACGCCGGTCTTTGGAGGGTCCATCCCCATCCCGACCCCGATCCCCCCCCCCCCCCTTTACCTGTGCTGCAGCCCCACCAGCCCCAGGGTGATGACATGGGGCACGTCCAGCTCGGTGGGCCACACGCCGGAGGCGATGCAGCCGAACACTCCGCACTCCTCACGGATGCCCAGCTCCTCCAGCTCCATGGCGCCGGCGGCACGTGGCGGCGGGCGGCCCCGCTCCCGCTCCCGATGCCGGCCTCGCTGTGGCGGCTCCCGCGCGCAGCCGCCGGTAGCCTGACGGGGGGGGGTCAGGGGGAGGGGGGGGAGCAACCTCCCCTCATTTACATCCCTCCCCCCCCTCCGGTCCCCACACCGTCCCCTCCCCGCTGGGGGGAGTGGGAGTGTTTGCCTGTGGGACCCGGTTAGCGACGGTGGGGGGCGTGAGGAGGGGTGTTCGCCTCGGGGCGGAGAGAGGGGGGCGTTGGGCGGGGGATTGGCGGGCGGTGCCGGTACCTCCGCCCGCCCGCCCCTTCCGCCGACCCCTTCTTACCCCGGCTGCGGGGCCCAGCCCGGCTGTGTGTGGTGAGGCTCTCTCTTCTCTGCTCCTAGGTGCTTGCTCCCGCTGCCGCCATGGCCCCCGCAGCATCAGGTAACGCCCGGCGGGTGAGGGGGCGGCCCGCGCGCCGCGGCCGTTGGGCGCTGAGGGGAGACCTGTAACGGTCGTTGTTGCGAGGTCGGGGGGGGATAAGCGCGCGCGTTTCGTGGTCACTGACTATGTCTGAAGGGGGGGGTCCCCTGGGTATCGCTTTGCGCGCCTCTGGGCATAAAGCGTGCGGATTTAGGGGCTGAAGTGAAAAGAAACCAAACCAAACTCCAAACTTAGCTCAAGCTAAAACTTCCGTGTCTTTAAACTTCTGTAGACCTGAAACTCGGTAAGAAAGTTAATGAAGGTAAGACGAAGGAAGTGTACGAGCTGCCGGATATGCCGGGGTGCGTCCTCATGCAGTCGAAAGACCAAATAACGGCGGGGAACGCGGCCAGGAAGGACCGCATGGAGGGGAAGGCTGCCATTTCCAACACCACCACCAGCTGCGTGTTTCAGCTCCTTCAGGAGGCGGGTGAGTACCTCGGAGGTGTGTCACGGGTCTTGGGTAAGGCACAATCTGCCTGGGTCTCGCAGATCTTGTCACAAAGCAGTATTGCTCCTGTGTATTGGTTTATCCTGTCTGGAGGCTCTTGTGTGTCTCTTGTAATAGTTTTTAGTTAGGCTTTTCCCTCTGGTGCTCCCGAGCTGGGCAGGCGACTTGCTCATTTGGGACCTGAGACTCTCTGGAGTAATCTCCTCCTCATCGCAGATAACACTGCAGTCGTTTTCTTCGGGCTGTTTGGACAGACTCCTCATCCTCCCCTCTGCTCTTGTTCCCTTCTTCCCTACCCTGTGCCCCCTTCTCGCTGAACTAGATCCATTTCCCCCTTTTTATTACATCTACTTGCTTTGAAATCAGTGCTAGATAGTGGCACTAACAGACTATGTCTTAAGTTGTGTGAAATTTGTGTATGACTGCTAAAAGATAAAATCAGAGCATCCTTTTACCTTTTTTGTTTGCCCTTCAGTTTCATGTGCCAAATCAATCTAAAATTTCTGTACCCTTTGTACTTAAGTATTTAAGAGGACTATATTGCAAATGTGTATTTTGGTCTGTATTGAGTCTGTCTGGTACTTAATGTTTATTTTAAAAGATTCAAAATATTTCTGGTGCTAGAAGTGAGCTTTCATGGACTACATCACTAATTTGGGTCACCCAAATAAGTTTTGCTCCATGCTTCCAAAAATGAGGCAAAATGCTTTGCCTCAAGAAAGTGTTTTGAAGTCTTTGAAAGTTTGCAAACTGCAAAACAAAAACTGCTTCAAGTAACAGCTGAGATGCTCTAAAATTTGTGTTATCTGTTATAAGGTGTAGTAATAGTTCTCAGTTAGTCAACCAGTAAAGTCCTGGCATGTTTCTCGTAGGTGGGGAAGAGAAAGATGTTTTTTGGTAAAGCTGTACCTACATATGTTTCTGTGCAAGTGGCTGTTAAAATATGAGCTAAGACAAAAATATATCAAGTCACTCAGTACAGTCCTCAGTCACTGGCTTTCTTGGGAAGCCTGTTGTGCAAATAGTACAAAAAAGCCTCCAAGGTGTTTCTGATTATATTTGCAGTTGACTAAAACTACCATTTTTCATTTAGGAACAATTAGTGAGTTATTCTGCCTAATTCTTAAATGGCAATAGTAAAGATAACAATAAAAATATTAAATATCCTACAGCTATGAACTTCAAATGTGAGGAAGCCATACTGTAAGATCCGTAAATGGCTTGTACTTGGTTACTTCAGGTGCAGTGGAAAAATATGTAAACTGCATATGCATTTCAAAGTAACAAAAGAACTCTCCAGGTTCTTCTCCAGTTTGCATATTTGACTGGCATAAATTACAGATAACGTGAATGCCTTATCATAGGTTGTTTGCTTTGCGCAACTCTTCTTAACTTGCTCTTTGAAAGGTGATCATTTACAAAGTCCTGTTAAAATTTCTTTCATAATAGACCTAATGTTAGCCTTTCAAAAGCATGCATCTATGCTGACCAAAAGAAATGTAGTAGTAAACCATGCAGGGGACCTTAATGACTGGGTTTAGAAGAAGACTTAATGGGCAGTTGATTACTTAAATCATTCTGCCCTTAAGGGCAGTACAAGAGTCAATGTTAATATTATGTTTTAAGACTTCTTCCTTTAATTCTTCCTTTGTGGCTCTGGAAGTGGAATGGAGTAGAGCTACGGCTTGGTTGGACTGGATGCAGCTCCTTTATCTTCTGTTACTGCCAGATGCCAATTGGACTTGGCAGTTGTCTTGCCCTGGGGGGGAGGAAAATGAGACTCCTCAAGAGTGAAATGAGGGTAGGGGAAAAAAGCCATTTTGCAATTAGAGTACCTACCTGCATGTGTTGGTTGTCCCTGTTTCATATGGGGCAGTCTCAAAATTATGTCAGAAGCTTGACTTGCTGCAGCAGGTGTGTGTGTGCGTGTGCTTCTGGGTCTTATGGCATTTTGCCTAACAAATCACTAAGACCTAGTGCCCTAAATAAATGTTGTGGGGTTTTTTTTAATAAAAGGAAGAACAAAGTAATTTTCTTCCCACCCCATCCTCCTTTATTAAACAAAGTAGTAAAGGCTGGCATGTTCCCTAATTCCTTAAAAGCTTCCAATTGCTATTCCACATAAAATGGCTCTTCCACCAGAGAGTATGGTTTGGTACTTGGTTGCTCCTAACTTTTGTTTAAAAACATACCATTGTGAAGAATAGATTATTATAAAAAAAAAAAATTGGATTTCTGACCAGAGCATAAGGTTCCGATCTACAAGTGAGCATTGTATGATAAAATTGGCAAAACTAATGACTTGTGAAAGGTAACTGCATTGATTGTCTTCTGCATGGCCAGAGTGGGCTTAAAATACCCACAAGAGATTCAGTTTGTCCCTCAAGTCCAGGGAAGAACAAAGTTTGGTTGTACTTGAAACCAAAGATGTTCAACTCGTGTCAGCTGTGGAGTACTGGAACTAATCTGCCACCTTTATCTTTAGGAATCAAGACAGCTTTTGTCAGGAAACAGAGTGACACAGCGTTCATAGCAGCTCACTGTGAAATGATCCCCATTGAATGGGTGTGCAGAAGAATTGCTACTGGCTCCTTCCTCAAAAGAAACCCTGGTGTCAAAGAAGGCTATAAGTTTTACCCACCCAAAATCGAGATGTTCTACAAAGTAGGTTTCCTTTCCTGTGATGTTAATCAAACTTAAACTGAGCTATAACTCTGTATTATCTCCTTTAAAATCCTGACAAGTAAAAGCAAGTAGCGCTATTTGCTGGCCAATCTTCATAGTATTGGCAGTTTTGCCATCCTAATGTTTTCTTGTATGCTTGTCCAACAGCTGGTTTGTCTAAAGTACGTACAGTGTAGTACTGGTTTACAGGGCCATCAAAGAATAGCAAGCCAAACAGTACCTAAAATATAATAAAATGTAGGCATAAGCCTAAAGGATTGGCTGAAACAGATGTGTTGATACACTTGGAGAAATTGACATAAACAGTACGTGTACAGTGAGGGTAAGCAGTTAGCTGTCACTTAAGATTCTGAGCTTCTTTGGGAATGGGCACCAAAGAAGCATTTTGTCAATTATGACTTAGTGTTGTTTGTAGTGTACCCTGTCACTCTTGTGGCACTCTCTGAACTTGAGGTGCTTTTAAGGATGTGTTTTCAGCACAAGTGTGCTGAAAGTGTTTTCAGTGTTGCTGTCACTTTTTTTAGTGCTAATCAGAAAATCCTAGTTTAAAGCCTGTATTTGTTTTTTGAAAACACCCCAAAACCTAGTATGATCTTTTAATTGTTATTTTCTTCTTATAGAAAGCATAAATTACATGATTTTGGTTTTCTTAACAGGATGATGCTAATAATGATCCACAGTGGTCTGAGGAGCAGCTAATTGAAGCAAAATTCTGTTTTGGTGGACTTAGTATTGGCCAGACTGAAGTGGATATTATGGCTCGTTCTACTCAAGCTATTTTTGAGATCCTGGAAAAAGCATGGCAGCCCCAGAACTGCACTCTGGTAGACCTGAAGGTATAAGAATCTGACTTCTCACATTCCCAATTCTGACAAGAAATATTTATCGCCCTATAGTTCCTAAAATAGGATTCTGATTGTCTTTTTAGATTGAATTTGGTGTTAATGTTCTGACAAAAGAAATTGTTCTTGCTGATGTTATTGATAATGATTCATGGAGACTGTGGCCATCAGGAGACAGAAGCCAGCAGAAGGACAAACAGGTACTGTTTTAATCTTTACCTTCTAAGTCAGTTGGAAAGGAGAATAAAAAAAGTAAACCCCACAGTTGCACATCTGCTTTCTAGGTGGCTTTTTCTAGATAGTCTTACCTTGTTACAGAGTAGCTCATAGGGTACCTAGTGCCCAGTCCTGTTCCTGTATAGTTGATCATCTGGATTACAGTAAAAATAAATCCTCTGCCCAACAGCACTGTTGACTGCAGCTATTGTAATGAAATGTGGGTTTACAGGGGTAGTAAGAATTTCTGACTTATGCAGATCATAAATATTTGGACAAATCAGTAGGAAGAATAGAAACTTTGACTCCCAGGTCTGCCTCCAAGTTTCTCTGTTTATTCAGAGTAGTATCCTCTACAAGTAGAGATCTGGTGACACACAGGAGGGATCTGCAGGGAGGATGCTTTTCTTCATTATTTATTTTGGTTAAGTTTCAATTCAGTATTTCATAATCTCTAAGCATTATTAACAGATTGTGACTCCATATGAGGGTGTCAAACATAAGTTTTTATAAGAAATAAAACTTGTCCTACATTTAAACTTGTAGCAACTATGCTTGTCAAGTATCTCTGAATTACTAGATAAGCAGTTAGGAAAGAACTGGTTTGGGAGCGCTGCTGCCATGGAGCTTCTGTGACAGTCCCTGAGACTAGCAACAGAGACCCTGTGAGAGAAAGTGGATATAAGCCACAGGGGAAGATTTTAAAGTGTGTGTGGGAGGAGGGGTATTACTTTTAAATTAGGAAGCAGAACTCCTCTGTTGTTTAACTGAATTATGCAGCAGCATGTTTGAGTGACTTGCTCTGACAGTGCCTTTGCTCAGCTCCCTAAAATAAGGTACATGATAACATCATGCAGAACCTAGGCTGGCTAGTGCAGTGCTACTGCAGGCATCTTAAAAACTGAATTTGTATGTCTTTCCTTAAACTTACTATTTAAGAAGTTTCCAAAACCTTGATGCCCTTCTGGTTAAAAGCCTTTTGTGTTGCAAATGGCCATGAATTGTAATGGAGAAGTTTGTCTACACCTACTGAGATGGTTCCTCATCCTTGCTTGCTCCTTCCTTCCTTGCTTGCTCCTATATCCACTCTCTCCTATATATATGGAATTGCTAGAAACTGCATAAATATTTCAGATGGGATATTCTTACCAATTATGGTAGCAAAATGAGTGCTTTGTGTATCCAAAACACATTCATTTTGGTATTTTTTTGTTGTTCTTTTCAGTCCTACCGGGACCTGAAGGAAGTGACTCCTGAAGCCCTGCAAATGGTTAAGAGAAACTTTGAATGGGTTGCAGAAAGAGTGGAGGTATCTGTTTTTATGACAACATATCTAGATTCTAATAACTGCACATACTCAGTCTATTGACTGCTTTTCTTTCCCTTCACTCTTTTCCCTAGTTGCTTCTGAAAACAAAGAGCCAAGGTAGAGTTGTGGTGTTGATGGGATCCACTTCTGACATCAGTCACTGTGAAAAAATAAAAAAGGCATGTGCAACCTTTGGAATTCCTTGTGAGTTAAGAGTGACCTCTGCTCACAAAGGGCCAGATGAAACCCTGAGGATCAAAGCAGAATATGAAGGTAAATGCCAAAGAACTACTGATTCGCATTGAAACAGTGTCATGTTCATGAATGACTTGGCAATTTAAGGATTTGTGTGGGGTTTTTCCATTATTTCTCTTCTTAAGCAAAAAGCCAAGCTGTTACAATGCTGTTCTCCACTTGCTAATTACAGAATGATGGGTTAATAGACTGCACTAAGCAATTACAGAGTAATGTGTTGTCCTGCTGCCCAGTCACAACTTCATTGCTCAAAGTCTAACCTCTGCTTCTATCCCTGTATCAGAACTTTGTCCAAGCCATGATCATGTTAATACACTTACTGTATTAAGCATCTTGCTGGGGGTGCTGGCCCCTCTGAAATGAGGAGTTTCTGTAGCTGATTCTGAATATTTGTATTTGTTATTTACAAGGCAGATGTTGCTCTTATCATGTTTTCCTGCCTGTTTCATGGAAACATTCTTCCTCGTTATTTAGTATGAGATATTTAAGTTCTTATTTTTACTAAGAAAATTTGCCATCTCTTCCAAAGTGTTTATAGCCTAGCAGAGGAAAGGGAACTATTTCTTTTTGTAGGAATATACTTTCTACTCGGTGAAACTTCAGCGCTGGTAACCATGGTTGAGAAACACTTGTTTTGAGGTGAACTGCATAAGATTTAAGGAGAGGAGCACTTAAAGATGCCAGAGGTTTAATGACTTGTGCTGTACAAAGCTAAGCAGCACTGATTCCTGTAGTACTTCTCCTCGGAGGCAGAGTAAGACATGCTAATTTCAGTTGTAAACAGTATCTGAGACTTAAGGTAGCAAGATTTAAAATCTATTTCTGTAGAAGGGGTAGTTAAACACACGAAATTCATCTAGTGCTGTTTAAAGGAATTGACAAAATAACTGCAAACAGAATTGTAGACTCGAGTAAAGGTTCCCACAAAAGCCAGAGGTGTAGAACAAGGTGGATTGCTTATTTCTGAACGTCTGCTTTTTCCCTCCCAGGAGATGGGATCCCAACAGTGTTTGTTGCCGTAGCCGGCAGGAGCAACGGGTTGGGGCCGGTGATGTCGGGTAACACCGCTTACCCCGTGCTCAACTGTCCCCCCCTCTCAGCTGACTGGGGCACTCAGGATGTGTGGTCCTCTCTCAGGCTACCCAGCGGTAAGATGATACTCAGCTTATGCTGCTCTCCTGACCTAGCTCTGTTTCTAGTGTACATAACGTATACAAACATGGTAAAGCATTGCAGAAGTAGATCTGTACCGAACAAAGTCTTCAGAAATATCTTGCGTAGTACTTCTGACTTGGGCAAAAAAGCCCAATAAACAGAGCAAAGATTACATAGGTGTAATCTTTAGGAAAGTTATAAACCTTAGTTTATGCTTGCTGAAGCTTGGAAATTGGAATTAGTATTAATGGAGACTTAAATAATTGGGAGTTTGTTCCATTATAGAGCTGCATTTTCCTTATGATCAAAAAATATTTTTCTCCACAATTAGTGTAAGGAAGAGCTTAACTACTACTTCAGTGCATTGCTACCTGAATGACTTTTAAGTGACTTGAATGGATGCCTGGCAACCAGGAGACCCAGCAGGCCCCTACCTCTGTGTAAGGAGAGTCATTTAGTTTGCTGGCTTCTGGTTTAATGTGCCATAGAGCAGTTATGTTGGAAGTAGCAGAATGCGTGACACTTGAGTAGCTTTAAAACTACATCATGTGGCTCCCGGAGGCTGAAACAAACATTGTCTTAAAACACTGCCTCTGAAGAACAGTTTATTTGGCTATAAAATAAATATGCTTTGGTGTCACTCTCTTCCCCGCAGGTCTCAGCTGTCCTACTACTCTGTCACCTGAAGGAGCTGCCCAGTTTGCTGCCCAGATATTTGGGTTAAACAACCACTTGGTGTGGGCCAAACTGCGGTCAAACATGTTGAACACCTGGATCTCCTTGAAGCAGGCTGACAAAAAACTTCGGGAGTGCACGTTATAAGTCATGCTAATGAGTAACTCTTATTAGTTACACAAAGATACGGTGTGCATATTCATTCATATTAGGATTTACTTTTGGATGAGCTCAAAAGTCCTGCACCCTTTCTTACAGAAGAAAGCATTGTTAGAGCAGCAGATAAAGTCTGTTCTGTCCTATCCTTCCCTTGTGTATTTTTTTTTTTAATATAACAACTTAACCTAAAATACTATTTCCCCATCTTTTACTCTCTCTCTGTTGCTCCAGAATGGTGTCGTTCTGCTTTGTAGTGTACGCTGTGAACTACAGATCATGTCAAGAGAATGATTTGGTGTGATCCAAATAGAATTTAAACTAGTCTTCTGCATTTCTGTAACAGTAATATTCTTCCATAGTAATAATGTATGTCTTGAACCTTAACTCAGCTGGACTGCTGACTAAAGCCAGTGCTGATGCTCTTCTGCTTACAATGATGGTATGCTTTCTTTAGCAATAAAATGGCACCATATACTGTATTACTAGGAAAGGGGGCTGGAAAAACGTTTTAAAAGCCTGAAATAAATACCTGCCTTATTTAAAAACCGTATATACATACATGTGTGGGTTTTTTTAAATGTGTGTGTATACATAACCCATTGATACCTTCTGGAATGATGTGATAAAGCTGACACTAATTCTCTTGTTGATAACGAGCTATAAATCCTAATGGTTTGAGTGAACTGTAACTAGGCTTGTGGCCTTTTTGCTGAAACTCCTGTCTAATCTCCAGAGTCTGGCCTTTTAAATAAGAGGCAGATCTCTACCTTCAGTAGCTCTGAAGGGCCTGTGTGATGTTGTCAAACTGCCTTCATACACATCAATAACTAGCTATTATAGATCTGTATTTCCTCACTGTTTCTATGGAAATCTTACTGAACTGCAGAGGGGAATAAAGCATAATGCAACAGATTACTGGGGGGAAATCTAAGCATGACTGTCTTGTCTCTGCACACCCAGATCTTCTGAGTAGGTACGATTCTAACAAATATGCAATTACTCAAAGTATGTAACATTCATGCTTTTACAATTATAAATAAACTATTGAATTCAAAGGTGCTTTATGGAGATTTATTGAATTAAGTGCACTCAAACTAGACAATCTTGTAAAAACCTTCTGCACTAGAACCTGTGTGGAGAGATGCCAGTCTTCCAGGAGCCTGGCTGCCCCTTGCTGGAGTGTCTGCCTGTGGCGGGAAGCTGGGCAGTCGCTCTATGGCCGGGGGTAGGTCAGGCTTCACCCCTTGCTGTGAGTACCTGGATTAAACGCTGCTCAGGAGGGGGCCTCAGCTCCTGTGTAGCTCTCAGCAGTGCTGTCTTCTGGAGCTCAGTGCAGGGCCTTTTAAATTGGTCAAAGCTTACACTAAAGCAAAATAACTAGAATGCTTTCCTTAGTGGTGAGGGTGGTTGCTTTTCTAATTAATTTCTAAATTAAATATCAATAATAGCGAGGGCTAAGCGACGATAAGAGGTTGAAATTCCTTGGTGCCCCACCATCTCTCTGGAAGCAGTGACTTAAAGTGAAAATTCTAAAGGCTATTTTTTAGCAAGCAAGCGATTTACTGAGGTTGTTCTCACCTCCATGCTTATGCTAGGACAGCTGCAAGCCTGCTGTCAGCTACCTCTCCTAATGAAATAGTGGTATGAACTTCAAAAGGCAGAAAAGAGATGAGTTTCCTTTCTGTGGGTGGCAGCAGGCTCTGGCTCAGCCGTTCAGTAACACATCACCTGAGGGGGAAGTTGCACAAGAGGTGAAGGTGGTGTCTCCTGTTCTTCCCTCCCTGCCCACCCAGACATTGGGTGTTAGCTCTGATGGGTAATCAACCTGACAAGCTTATTAGTCACCTGATTACTGTAGCACCATGGGTGAGACAGGCCATTTGTGTGTCTTTTCCTACCAGTATTGCTGCCTCTGTTACAATGGTAATAAAAGTTAGCAAAAGACAATGGTTTGAATGTTACACCTGGAATATTCTGTACTGGCTCTAGTTACTTAAATTACTTGCACCCTGATTGTACTAACTTCATTTGCAAAATTGTGCCAATTTAGGTAGGGCATGAGCAGGCTGAGTGCTTTGGTTGCCATAGAGATGGTCATTCTTCAGCTTTTGGATGGGGTGGGTTGTTTGAGATGGGGTTTTTTTTTTTGTGCAGCCTGTACTGAACTTTCAGAAGGAAGCTCTTGCTTGAGCAGTTGCCTTGCAAAAAAGCACCGAGACAGAGCAGTTAGTGTTAAATGTGTCACTGTGATCAGCAGAGGACATCATACAGTTGTCCTAAGGGCTGAAGTGCTGTGTCTCAACTGTTTCATTGTTGAGCTGGAAGTTCTTCATAGAGCTTTTGCTTCGAAATTAAATTAAAACACTTTCCTTTGGTTCAGCATTCCGGCTATTACATTGACGCCGTACCCTGAGCATTTCTTCAGCCAGAAATTGCTCTGGCAGTGCTTAGTTTTTTAAATTGGACCAAAAAAAAAAAAAAAAAAGAAGAAACGTTCCAAAATTTTTTTAAATGAAAAAGTGCTTATATCTTATAAAAACTACTACATAGAGTGGTTACTGAAATGTATTTGCATTTTTTAAATTGAGCTGGAATACCTGAACCTAATTTTTAAGCACCTGCTGTGGAATGAGGATCCTAGGTCAGATTATGTCTTAATTAGCAGAGTTACCTACTTAACAGTATCAATTCTTTAAAGATATCAGTAAGGAGACATTTAGACTTTGCCAAGGGAAGTGCTGAGGGCAGGACTTGTTTTACATCCAACACTGCTTCAGGTACAGGTGAGTGGCACCTGGTGTTTGACCTTTATACCATCATTTAATTTCCAAAAAAAAGGCCAAGCCCAAAATCCCCATTCTGTAAAACTGAGGGGAAACAAGTCATCTGTCCTCCAGCCACAGTTCTAAAGTTGAAGCACCTGTCCAGGACACGCTCAATTTCCAGGCTCAGACAAAAGTTAAGGTTGTTTGAAGCCTTGAGGCTTGTTTCAATGCATGTACAAGAGGAGAACTTCCAAGTTTCATAGAGGGTCGATTTAAAAAACAAAAAAAATCAACCCTATTAACTCAAAAAGTGATAGGCACCCTCAAGGTCAGAACACTCACCCGGGTTATAAGCAACTTAATCCCCTCTCTACTAGAAGAAAAGGATAAGCACTTTTTCCTTTCTTAGAATTCCTTAACTGCCACAGGCATGCGGAGATCTTCAGGAAGAGATCTTTATTTCCTTTTTTTTTTGGCCCCCCCACTGGTTCAATTTGTTTCCTTAAGTAACAACTGTGACAGGGATGAGACCACGGCGATGCTGGGGCTGCAGCAGAGCTCTGGGTGTCAGCCTCAGGGGCCTCGTCGCCACCTTAGAAAGGAACATCCCGCTGTCTGGAAATGCCAATAGCCATGAGACATCAGTTCAACCACAGTGGGAGCTTTCTGCAGGACTTACTGCCTGAAGAGCATGCCCTGAGGCTCGGAGAAGACAAAAGATTTGTTCTTCCCCATGGAAGGTAGAATTCAAAACTTCTTGGAGAAGGAATTAAGATGTATTTGCATGGAACTTGGTGAAACAATTAACTTTTTTTTTCTCTCTCCCCTCCTGAGGACAGTTGTCATCGCCAGCAAGAAAATATCTTGATAGAAAAATCATAGAGCAAACAAGTTGCCAAAAGCTCAACAGATGCTTGAGAATATCAAGCGGTGAGTCCGCAGCCCCAGCAAGCGGCCCTTAGTCAGAGCTGAGTAAGGTCTGAGACAAGAGGAAAGGGGAAAAAAAAGGGGGGGGGGGGAGGGGAAA
This sequence comes from Scolopax mira, assembly GCA_004320125.1. NCBI lineage: Eukaryota > Metazoa > Chordata > Aves > Charadriiformes > Scolopacidae > Scolopax > Scolopax mira. The sequence goes on from BJBW01007626.1 coordinate 59,467, forward strand.
AAAGGAAAAAAGAAAAGCCCAAACCCACCAGCAGCACCTTACAGCAGTGTTGGGAAGAAGCCAAGCACCTTGTACTGCTCTTTACACTGATAGAAACATTCCCAGCTGAGAGACCAGAAAGCCCTTGAAACGCAAGGAACCAACACGCACACAAACAGACCATATAATTAAGTAGTTTTGAGATGCCAAGCTCCAGAGAATGTCTATTTGGATTGGAAAGTGACTGTATTTGTCTTATATAGCACAGCTCCCTGTCCCCGCTTTCCCATTACATCATTTCCCTCTTCTAACACACAAACACCCAGTAAACGCCGGGTTCCCAGCTAGTGCAGGTTCATACCCAATCTGCTTTCAAAGTTACTTTCAATCTAGGACATTCTCCCATCTCATTTACTGAACAAAATAAAACCCCTCGACAAGAAGTATAAAGACTCCTTTACTAACTTTTTTTCTCTCTTATATTCCAAACACTTTGTCCCAGAGAACCTCATGAACTGCATCCTCAGGGGCACCCCTCACTGCTGCAACCCCGGCTGTACATCCACGGTGAAATCCTGCTGTTGCCCTTTCTTTCTGAAAGCAGTTACAGCCTGAACCATTGTGCCCAGGAAAGCCTAACTTCACCAAAATCAAGGCCCAAGTCTCACCAAACTCCTTCTCGTCAAAGGTCCCTTCCAACCCCTACCATTCTGTGATTTATTCTGCTTTGTTTTGGTAAAGGTTTTAGGACGACTTACATACTAGCATTAAACATTCTGCAGCTTTATTTTTTGTTTTCTTTTTAGTTGTAAAAAAGCACACAAATGAGGGTGGTGACGGACAGATTTCTGTAAGGTACGAAGTGGCATGGATACAATAATCTTTAAACAGCTCTCTCATGTCCACTCACTAACTGGAACAACCTTCTTCCTGATAGAAAAATCCAGCAGTGAACAGCCAGGTTTCTACAGTTTGAGTCTGGCTGAGGTTTTCACAGGGTTCAGAGCAAACATCTCTCCCTACTGAGGTTCTACCATCACTTGAAATTCCACAACCACCCCCACCAACATAACCTTATAACCATCTTTGCATACTGTCCCTTAAAGAAACTTCAGACCAATAAAAGGCCCAGAGAGAAAATTTGCTAGAAAGAGCATGATGAAGTTTGTGTGTTTCCCCACCAAAGCCTTTCCAAAAGAAACATCATGTTAGAAGGAGGAACACGAAGTTGTGATTTCACGCAAGGTTTCTGAACCTGAAGGTCAGTGTTCTCATCCAGGGCATCAAGTTCTTACAATAAATGCGGTTTGCTAAGAGTAATTAAGGGAAGAGAGATGAATATTAAACATGAATTAAGAATTTCAACAAGACATCTGTTGTGTCCAGCTTTGGAGTCCTCAAAACAGGAAGGACATTGACCTGTTGGAGTGGGTCCAGCGAGGGCCATGAAGATGCTCAGAGGGCTGGAGCACCTCTGCTGTAAAGACAGGCTGAGAGAGTTGGGGTTGTTCAGCCTGGAGAAGAGAAGGATCCAGGGTAGACTTATAGCTCCTTCCAGTACTTGAAAGGGGCCAATAGGAGAGAGGGAGAGGGACTCCTTATCAGGGAGCGGAGCGATAAGATAAGGGGTAATGGCTTTAAACTGTAAGAGGGGAGACATAGATTAGATCTCAGGAAGAAATTCTTTCCTGTGAGGGTGGTGAGACACTGGAACAGGTTGCCCAGAGAAGCTGTGGCTGCGCCATCCCCAGAGGTGTTCAAGGCCAGGTTGGATGGGGCTTTGAGCAACCTGATCCCTGCCCATGGCAGGGAGGTTGGACCTTGATGATCCTTAAGGTCCCTTCTAACTCTTCCAACCATTCCAACCCTTCAAAATATTCTATGATCTACCTACAATTTGGTAAAACTGGGAATAAGTCCTTGACAGAAAGATTTGAAGAACACACATCACTTTTGGGCCAACGCTTCTCAGAACAGTGACTCAAATCCCTGGCAGTGAAATCTATGAGATTTCTCCTGATGACACCCACGAATATCCAACTTACTGTCTCACTATTTACCGATCACTGATCTTTTGAGACACATCTAGTTTTGTTCTCACACTGATGTAAAGAACACATCTACATCAGCCTGTCAGTTGTACGAGGGAAGGCACAATCCCATACATAAGGTGTCCCAATGCTCACTTGGGGTGGCTCTTGTTGGTTGGTCCAAGGAGACATCGTTATGTTGCATCAGAGAACACGAGAGGCTGACAGTTTCCCTGACTATTGCTCATCTTCAGGTAAGACTAATCATTAACAGCATCGTACCTTTCCCTTCTTCCCTTCCACTCATGCCTAGATTAGTTACATTCTGCTCAGGCTTCATCGCATCAATTGGTAATTTATATTATTAAATTGACAGTATAAGGAAGCACTCCCCAAATTCCAAACACTCCCTATAAAGTACAGCACAATGGTGTCTTTCTCCATGATGTTTTATTGAAAGGTCTACGTGGACATTCCGGCGAGCCTGTTCTGCCCTATTCTGCACAAACGACAAAGGCTGGTCCACAAAACAACCACTTGAAAAAATTCCAACTTAAAGATCCTCTGAAAAAAATCCTTCCTCCCCATTCTCCATTTCCTGTCACTCCCAGCAGCACCTGCTGTGTTCCTCCTGAGTGTGGAACACTTCTTGGAGAGGGGTACTTATGATCAGCCTTAACTGAGCATCTGCTCATCACAGGAACTTTGCTTTTTGAAAATCAATGCTCTTTCCAAGAAAAAAGCCAACAAACCTAAAATTACCACTCGATCGTTTGGGTATTTCACCTCTGGTTACAGGGAGTTTTTGCTGTCAGAAAAATAAAAATCCTGTCACCTTTGTTCTTGCTCTTAGGAAGATCTTGGTGATATGGTGTCCCTCAAACCAAGACAAAGAACAGGTTTCTAAGGTTGTAACATACTGAGGGGGACAAAGAAAGGATCCCCTTTCGGTTTTGTTATGCAAATAAAGCTTTCCAAATATTAATCCAGGACTTTACTCATACAACAAAGTGAAAATTTACCCTAGCTAGAAGCCCAAATTAAAAACGGTCCAGCAGATTTTAGGTAGTATCTCAAGCCTTAAACTCCAGAAGAGATAACCAAGTCTGTGAAATACCTAAGTTTTCTGCAAGAAGTTCCCTGCAACTTTGACTGAAGTTTCGTGAAATGCAAACTTCACACCTGAAACCATCTTCATTTAAGCAAAGCAGACACAGGAGCAGGACACCAGCAAAAATACTTGTCCAACCAATTATCAGCCTGAGACAGGCACTGTATCAGAAGCAGATTATGCACCTCCTGAAGCGCCCACAACCCAGACGTAGGTTAAAAGGCTGCTTCAGACTTCACTTGAGGATCCCAGAACAGAAGCACATGGAAAAGGAAGGTGATTTTTAGTTTCTGATAAAGTTAAAAATATTACAAACTTTTAGCTTTTATTGAAAATTAAATATATTAGCAAAAGCAAGATTTAAGAAATATTTTACAAATGATTTACATACAAGAAAGCCAGTATCAGACATATTCACAAATATGCAAACCTTTAATTACAAAAAAGTACCTATTGGCAGCATGATGCTAACCTTGCCACTGCAGTGTGCTCTACTATTGATATGAATAAGGCATAGAACTCACATTTGCACCAACTTAAAAAAGTTCAAAGAAAACTTTTAAGCTTTTAAATCCTGGATGCACAATCCCCGGTACACACACGCACGGCACGCTCTAAGGTTTCTTCTCCTAAACTCTACAAACTAAGCGTGTGCTCTGGAAGAACAGCCAGCCTGAAAAGCCCAGTAGAAATGTAACTGGTACTAGCATTTAGTTTTCAGTTTCCTCTTTAACATGTACAGGCATAGGTTTGTAAACCATATTCACAGTTTAAGTATCTTTAGACAGAAGTACCTCTTTTTTTTTTTTTTCTCTTTTCTTTTTTTTTTTTTTTTTGCATTTGTTCCTTAAACTTGGCTCTGGGTTCAGCATACAGTTCATCATGTCACCTACTTTGTGGTGCACACATTTATAAGATAACTTAAAAAACTGTGCCATATTCATGGTCAAGATAATTCAACAGGAGTAGTAATATCCAACAGTGACATTCAATACTACATCTCAAATATTTGTGCAAACAGCAAAAGAACAGTTGTATGAGGCAAACAATTGCAAAACCTTGAACACCTCCTCAATGTTGTAAACTTGGACTGTCAGCCTTAAGTCCTGCACTTCCCGCAGCTTTAAAAAGTCAGTGGCTAAAGTTATCAAGTCTTAAAAATGTTCTCTTCTACATAGTGCAAATCGTAACATCAGTAACGTGAAAAACGGGTCGAGCTGGATTGACTTTGTGCAACCATCAGTGGTCTTCTCTCATCTTTGAGGGAAATGTGCATTCAGAGAACCCCGCGGCTCAGGGAGTCGGCGGGGAAGAGAGAGAGAAACAAGCAGTTCTGTCACACTTCTCAAACCAGCGCTAGATGTGCAAAGGCAGCAAAAATTCCAGCTGCTACTACAACCAGAACAGAGTAACTTTTCAGGAAGACCCAGGCGGTTAGTCACTTGGACTGGTCTCTAGAAAAATATGTCAGTATATGTTGGATTTTTATCAGACGGTCTTTTAAAGACATCATGGAGAGAACCGACAGCTGATATCTGGGGTCTACTGGGAGAACAGCCAGAAGCCACCAACACCAAGCAGGACCATTGGGCATTGCCTAAAAATAAAAGTTAAGTTGGTTACTCACAACCAATTCCATCCAGTTGACTAACATGAAGACACTGCATGACAAGGTCATCAGCGACAAAGGCTAATTTAAAACTTGATACTGACTAGAGAATTCCAGACCCACCAGATCAGAAGGGTCCTTGAAGGGATCTCTTCCCATCCCTCCCCAACTGAGAAGACAAATAACGTACACTTAATCGAAGCTTGATAAAGCAATTAGTTTTAAAGGAAACAAAGCAAGCTTGGAGCTTCTCTGGGAACAGATGGCTAAGTATAGGGCAGTCACCTAATAACAAACTGCTATTTTTATTTTTTTATCCCTGATAAAAACAAAATCCATTACCCGTCATGCTATTCTTGAGTCTTGAGTATTCTCGAAGCCTAAAGTTTTTGTTATAATTGTCTTTGTTAGATTTGAAGGACTTCTCTATCACCTCCCAATTTCCCTCCCTTCTCATGACCTCCTCCAAGGTGCAGGAATATTTCACCAGTTTCTTTTAAGTTGATAAAACATACTATGTAACTTTTCCCATACCTTATTCAATTCTCACACCAAGCTTCAGATGTCATGCCAAGAACTGGACATAATACTCATCAGTAGAGTCCTATCACTGCAGAGAAGACTAATTACCTCAAATGACTTGCAAAGACCATGACTGGTAGTGGTATGCTCCAGGATGACACTTCCTTCCTTGTGTTTGTATCACACAGTCAACACATTCTGTTTTCTATCACAAAGTCTCAGGTACATGCTCACAACCTTGCTACTCATCCTGGTTGTGCATAACTATTCTTTTCCTAGTATGCTGCTTTAAATTTGGGTTTTTGTTTTGTTTATTAGTTGTCCTAAAATCACTTCTGAATTCATGCACTGGCCTCCACAGCATCTACAGTCCCCCCAGACCAGTTAATAGTGTCTCATGAAAGTACGCAGGAGATGGGTGAGGGACAGGCTCTCCTAAGATCCAACTTTGTATATAATTCCACTTCAAAAGCCAGATTTTACCTACTTTCAAATGTTGCTTTTCTCCAGCCTCCACTGTCTCAGGATCTCACCAAGCTCCATTAATCTTTTATAATAACCATGAAAATAGATTGCTGCCACTAGTTTCTTAAGAAAGGTTTGTTGACTCCTAAGAGCTGCAGCAGTCTGTGGCACTCACTCGGAGAGGAGGGAAGCGTTATTTGTCATCACCTCTGTGCCAAAAATTACTGCCTGTACGTGTCTCAGGGAAGAAAATAGAGGGGTTTTTTTTCCATTTAAATTCTAACAGCTTTACACAAAGCAACAGTTTAAAACGCTACTGGAACTTGGTGTTCTCAGTTTGCTACTTTTATCTCCACAGCAGCGTATCATCCTTTCCTGAAAAAGCTGTTGAATAGTGACAGAACTGCCTTTTGTTGCTCATCTTATGACAAATAACATGCAAGCCTTAGTCTCTTCAAAAGATGGGAAAAAAGTCTTAAAGTCTTTTTTTATTATTATTTCTTTTTAACGCTTAGCAGTTTTAAAAGATTTTTTCTTTTCGGAAACAAGCAGCTAGTAATTGGTATTAAATGATGTCTCACCTGTATATTTTCCTCCCTGCCAGGCATTGGCCCAAAGTGCTGAAGGATTTGTGTGCGGAATTTGTTTCTTAAGTTTTGGAACCAACTGCAGGCCTGATTGTAAACGAAGTTGTGAAGTTCTCTCAGTTTCTTTAGTTCTTCTTCATCAGTAACCTATAGGAGGAATGTTAAGAAAATATCATTAGAGATACAGAAACAATTAAGGTGTTTAAACTAAAATAAATAAAGAAAACACCATTAAATTTCAACTATATTTAGATACATTTCTTGCATCCTCCTAAGCCTTGATTGCTAATGACTGAATACTTAGTAAAGTCCTGTGTTATTTTAGAAAGTTATGGCTTCAAACAATTGTTCAATCAAAACCCAAAATATTTCTTTTTTTGCTTCATAATCAATAAAAAAAATTAAGTTAGCTTCCATTTCTTCATGCTGGCACTGAATTTTCCAGTGGTCTAGTGACGTAGAAGTTGGAAACAGAGCTCTCAAGAACAAATCAAGCAAAAATCTTGAGATATTAACACTCATGTTAAGTATTCAGACAGCATTCTGGATACCTTAACATCTTCCAAATATTCGATGTCTGCAGTGCAATAGCCATCTTTCATCCCCCTCTGTAAAACTCTAAATCTCTTCCCACCAACTGTATCGACAACAGACCTTCCATCAGGTAGAAAATGAACATTCCTTATTTGCAGCATGCATCCGTAATCTGCAAAACTAGAAGAGAGACCTCGTCAGTGATGCAGCCACACACGCTTCTTCTAAAGGAGAATTTTATAATTAGAAAAAAAGACCTAAGAGACCAGAAGCTTAGAATTAAGATGCAGACCTACCCGTTTTGAGGATCACTTATACACATCCCAAACTGTTTAGTCCCCGTTTCCATACTCCTGCGGATCATTAGTCGGTATCTTGGCTCAAACACGTGTAGAGGGCAAGGCACAGTAGGATATGCCATAGTGCAAACAAACATTGGAACATTCTTGGTCAAGCTTCAAGAGAACATAAAAATAAACAGGTAGCTTAAAAAAAAAAATCTCATCACTGAATTATGCCGAGAAATTTTTTCAGCGCGTTTGGTATATTTGAGGTCATAAAGCAAAGTTTTTCAAAATTAACTAGTAAGCCCATTGTAATAGCTTTCCTAATCAATAAAACCACATACTGATAACAGTGACTGAATACCCATGGACTGATTTAAATACATACTGGAATACAAGAATAAGCCTCACAGTCATCTAGCTAGCAAATATCTCGTCGATGAATGAAGGGCTTTGTTTTGGGGACAGCAGTGTTAGTTATTTTTTCTTTTTTTTTTTGTTTTATTTTGAGCCATACAAGCCACTGTGCCCTCAGAACCACAGATTTCCTGCAAGTAAAAAAATGTAGCAGTAACTACAGAATAGCTAGGTCACCATTAAGGTTATTTTCAGTGATGGACTCCAGATCACATGATGTGATCCGGGCTGTAATTTTTACCTTGCAATATGCCTCAGCAGGCCTAACTGAAAAACAAATATCATTTTTCATCCTCTTTTATCAAGTATGTACAGTTGATACAAACAAATTAGCATTAAGACATTACCAGGTATTTAATACCTTTCAGACTATAAAACAGAAATCTAATGTATGGGTTCTGTTGTTGCATGAGCAACATGTATGTATGCAAGTTGCATGAGCTATATTTTTAAATAGTTTTCCAACATTCATAACTACAATACATGATGCTTTATATAGTTGAAAAACTATACTAGAGATCGACATTAAGATTACAAAAAAAAATCCCAATGATTTCTTTTCATCAAATCTATCTTTATACAATTAATGTCTATCATGAACTGCTTGGAAAGAAATTCAAGCATCTGATAATACAGGCTGCCTTTATTAATTAATTAATTCTATTAACAGCAGCAAAGCTAAAACTGAAGCCCCACGATGGTGGACACAGAAGAGAAACAGAAGGCCAAATATATTTTGTACGGGACTTAACAGCCTCACATTACTATTATCTAAGTGTGATTTATTTTTTTTTTATTTCCACTATAGTAAAAAACCTGTTAATTTTCTGAAATACCAATTAAAGACTCCAAATTAACACATCTTTATACTCCTTCTTGCATCCATAACATGTCATTATTAACAATCACAAAAAAGATCAAACATTTCTAAAAAGCATTTCCATACTAATCTCTCAAGTTTTCTAGATAAAAGACAGCAAGCTTACTTTGAGTGTTCAGCAGTTTCTTCTGCATGAATTCTTTTTCTCTCAGATAATTCATCAGACAAATATTTCATTATTAATTCCTCCAGTAGTTTTGTGGTGCTGTATTTTCTGCTTGCAAGGTACTGTAAGCAATTTAAAAAATAAATATATTAGCATTTCTTTTCATATATATTAACAAAAGACCTGTGAAAAATGCAACTTTCTATTTAAAATCATGACACATGAAATGTGTCATAAACTAGATTTAAAGCCATGAAAATTTACATCTCTGAAGTTCATGTTTCATTACTTAGC
>BJBW01007626.1:68375-78465 GCA_004320125.1 Scolopax mira
CTTTAAGGTCCCTTCCAACCCAAACCATTCTATAATTTTATGATCTGATGTTACTCTATATTTGAAAATTAGGTTCTCTGTTTCAGTTCTTAGTGTCTGACAACTCAAGTGTCTCAGTTAGTGTTACTATTGCCTACCAGAGACAGAACTGATTTCCCAGGTTATGCATCCAGACAATAGGGAAAGCTTACAGAAATCACTGAGTAGTTCCCAAAATTTATGAACACCCAGGATTTAATTACACCAGTAAAGCAGTTGGTCACAGAAACAGAAAACCTCTAAGACCCTGAGGCAAATCCAAGCAGCTTGAATTGACAATTTGTCTCAAGTTTTTCCTTTCTAGCAGCAATCCACAGCCCAAGTGAATCCAAGTTGTTGGGTTTAAGTGAAACAGCCTTTAAAAATGATACAATACTTGTATTTGTGAGCTCTGCTGAGAAACAGTACCTCTTTCAAACTCTCCTTGCAGAGTGGACACTGAGGAGCGTGGTCTAAACAACGTTCCAAGCAACCTTTGCAAAAAGTATGTCCACAAGGGGTTGTCACAGGCTCATAGAATAGCCTGAAACAAAGTTATAAGCAGTTAGATACCATGGCAAGTGTGTGTTTTGCTAAAAAAAGTCAGCACACAATCTTTTTAAGAGTAGTCATACCATAACAAAGCAGAGACACTTAATTCCATGTCTCTTTACTCTGTTTTTCCCCCTACACTGCAGTTTGTTTTCATTTACCACCACACACTTTTTGTTTTCTGATGATCCTGGACACATTTCACAACACTCTAAACATTTAGCCCAACAAAAAAAGATTTTGGTCTCATTACACAGAGATTCAGAATACACAAAATTAAGTGATTCTGTGAGGAGCTGAGTTGTTTTAATAGTAGCATCACATAATAGTAACATCACTATGGACAGGTTAGTATACACCTTATGCTTTAAAGTATTTATTCTGAAAGCCAAGATGACTCAGTAAGACCTTTCAAATACAGCAGCTACATGTAAGTAGGCTAACATTCTGAAGTATCCACATTTCCTAGACATATATGAAGTTCACAGGCAATACTTCTAAGCATTAGTCTTCTCAAAATAGTAAATTAAATCGGTTTTATTGACTGAAGAAGACCCTGATGTTTAACCACAAAAGATCCTGTCATTTTTAGGTTATCAGTTAACAATGCCAAGCTTAATTTAAAAGGCAGCTTGATTAAAATAATGCTGTATTATATAGCACTATAGCAAGTGATACATTTAAATAAGCATTTGGCTGCTGGGATATAGGAAGGCTGAAAATTACTGCCTGATTAGAGAAGTCATCACCATTTATAAGCACCTCAGTTTATATGTGTGACAGGTATGTGGCCAAGCATCTGTAATGGAAATACTGAATTAAGGAAGAAATCTTACCTCATACATAGAGAGCACTCGAAATCAGATACATCAATCAAATCCCCTGGAATTGTTCCAAAAGGCAGCGTCATGTCCCTTTTTGTACTTTCTAAGGAAAAGCAAGACAAAACACTCCTTCAGAGAAAGGCACAAGACAGTAAATACTTTGAACTTCAAAGTAATTGGCTCTTTACCTCCTTGCTTTTTGTGTTTGTTTCTTCCATCTTCACATACAACTGTATCCTGTTCTGAAAAGGAAAGCTTTCTTTTCAACAAAGCACCTTTTTCTTGGCCAGAGAGAAGGGGTTCGGAAGACACTCTCTTTAAGCCATCTTCCTTGGCAAGGTCTTTCGTTGAGTTAAGAGCGTGGGCAGAATGTGCACGATTTAAGCTTCCACTGACAGGCTCCGGTACCTCTGATCCTCCTAAACTCTGTAAAAGTAAGATGAAACTGAGATGTACTTCAAAAGTAACCCAAATCTAGGTACGCAAGGCACGAACATGCAAAGATATACAAGCCAAACTGATACCCACAGTTAGTTGATTAGTTAACTAGAGGAATTTGATAAGACAGTACGCAAATTTGCTTAGCATTGACAATATAAAAATCTTCACCTGCTTCAAAGAGAAGGGAAAGCTGCATTTCTCTTTATTTTGAAAGTCACTAATATCAAACCTCAGGACCTTCTAGTAAGTACTTCATTGAAATGAGGAGTCTAACACTCCAAATGAAAATACATTACTCCCAAATCACAATTCTTTTCTTCCAATTTAGACAATTACAGAGAGTCAGCATTTAGGCTGGGAAGTAAGTATGAAAAATAAAGATATCAAAACGTCTGCTGTTTGTGTATCAGCCAAAAAGAAGTGTTATCCTATAGTTTTTGTTACCTGCTCAGGACAAAGTGGCAAGTCACAGTAAGACTCAGTCACCTCAGAACCCAGTATAAACGGTTTATTTCGAATATGTGGTGAATTCCAAGCAGATTCCTTCAGACTCTCTCCTAACTTCTCTGGAGACAGCATATCACGCAACGCCTAGGAAACAAACAGCTAAACATTCATAACAATGAAAAAGGACACAGCTTTGATTATAAAACCACGTAAAAAAAAAAAGAATTTAAACTGTATGGAATTATCCTCATAAACAGAGCCTTATTTAAACAGTAACTGAGGAAAAAATGAGTTGAGAACAAACCTACATCGCTAAAAAGAAATTTATCCAGAAATCTTTTCTACTTCAAGTGAGCTCTTCAGACAGAGTTAGATAATTCAATATCATGCAGCTTTTGCAATGTAAATCTTTATTATCCAAGAAAAACTGTTGTGCTCTAGGCACATCAGCAGAGTTCAACTCAGAATGTTTAACTTGCTGTTCGCTTTCTGGTTTTCTAGATTTCGACTTAGTAACTTCAAAACCACACGTACTTTGAAATGTGTACTTAAAACCTGTACATTAGGATTATCTCTTCAACGTAGTATGATGTATCTTGAAAAATACATCTTAATATGCCACCTGAATCTTTTCTGTATGTATTGAAGATTTTCAGATGCTCAAAGCCTACCATAATGTGAGCTTTATAAAGGAATTAAGTTGGAGACGCAGTTTCATAAAGATACTTACTCTTTCTACTTCTAGCTTGGCTGGAAGAAAGTCCTCATCAAGGGCTAAGCACTGTATAAACAGTTGTAAGGCATCACCTACGAAGCCAGAGTGTTGCAGCACTTTTCCTTTCTGGAAGTAGACCTGAAAAACAGAGACCGTGAAGATGTTAGTAGAGTATGTAGAACTGCAGTATGCATCTTACAGGGGTCAGAATTAGAACCCTCCGTGACAAAAAGAGTGTAGCTCTTCAACAAACTCCTGCAGTGCACGGCGTGGATGATCTGTACACCCACTCTAATGTACATCCCCTACAGTGTTTGGATGGGCTGGTGTTACTCTCCTTCCAGTTATTTGTTTCAGCTCACACGAGGGGTTAAAAAAAAATTAATTTCCCCCTTCTGTGAGCCATTGGAGGGGAAGAAGAGGGACAAGCAATGCAAATGAATACATAACCTCATACAACAGCTTAGAGGACACCCTTTTAGCCCTCTGTTTCATTAAAAGCCTGCAAGTAAATGGTAACTACACACAAACTCCCCCACACAACCACGCATCCCTCACATACATCTTAATCTAGACTCTTAACACAAACCAATGCACTTTTGGAATTGCTCCCTCCAACTATATTTTAGTCGTGAACACTAGACAGCAGCTAGGAAAAGAGAATAAATCTGTTTACCACTGTCTCTGAAAGAAAAAAGAAAAAGGAGAAAAGACCACTGCGTTTTTCTGAACCTACGTATATGACATTGCAACTAAAAAGTGCCTTATCCAACTTATCTCAAGTTTTAAAAGTTGTGTTTGCAGTAATACATCTACAAGTAATATATCTTTTATTTACAGGTTAGATAAAACCAACAGTTATCTAACAAAAATAAAATAAAACATGTAGTTGTTTATGAGATTTTGGATAATGGGCTAGAAAACTGAATTTAAAAAATAAAATAAAATTAAAACCAGAGTGTAGTTTCCATGGAATGACTGCCAGCATTAACAGTGAAGTCTGTTAAACCAGGCTGTCAGGCGAGGGCATGCATCATATTTGATGGATTTGGGCAGTTTCATTAAAATGTGTCCTGAAGAAGGAAAATATGCTAATCCTCCTCTCACAGTTTCTTTTCCTACAGAGATCAGAACTGTTAGAGAAATCCATCAAACCAATCTCAGCTAAGAGAAGAGGGCTCCTTCCCAAATTTACAGAACAAGTAGACATTACTACCAACGCTGAGAGGGGAAAAGTAGGATGCTCCCTGAGTTTGCAGTAGCCACAGAACTGCTGAACACTGGAGTTCCCACTGCGTTTCTTTGAACTTTTTGAAGAAAAATTTTCCAAGCTAAATCAGCAAAGTGTCCTTCTCTTAATAAAATGCAACAAATGAAACAAACGCCAATCCCCAGCTGTTACAGCTTACATCACCATAAATGATCCCAACTCCCAAGTCTTGGGAGCCATTAAGAAAGGTCCCAAAGACATGGTTGCATTTTTTAGCCAATACTATTGCAAAATAATTCATTGCTTCTGCTAAATACTTTTGACTCTTTGGTAGCATTTGGAAAAGAAAACTGTGTTGTCCTATTTATAGAGCAAACCATTTTACCAATAAAACTCAAAAAACTATGAGAGAAATGTTGACTTAACATAGAGCCAAGAATTCCAGTCCTGACTGGCAACAGCGATTGCTCATCTCATGTGATATTCTCAAGGAACAGATAATGCTTGAAACGCTCCGACTTTGGGAAATACAATCAAAGTGTAAACACTTCAGGGAAGCACAGAGCTCTAAAGGACTAACTTGTACCCAGCATAAGAAATCTCAAAACTCAATTACATCAACTGAATGTAAAGGCCTCAGAATTTCTGCTTTCAAGCAATTAAAGCTGGCAGCACAATTTCAGACAACCACCCAGTCAAATAACATTAAGCCAAAGTTAAGTTTGTAAATATTTAATAACTTTTCTTTAGAGAACACCTAAAAGTGTTCTTATAAAGACATAAAATAATCAATAACAAGTAATTACAGACAGCACAAAAGCACTTCATAACAATGCCCAAGAAGTCAGTTCCACTGCACTTAAGCCTTCATCCAAGGATGAAGGGTTGTGATAAGAAATAAAAATATCTGAAGTTTTTGAAGACTAAATTCACAGTTCCAAGTGGATTCATCAATCAGTTCTAACCTGCCATACTCATCAGTAGCCGGTCTCATTTAAGTAATTATTTTAAGATACCTTTTAGGATTCTGTACGTTGTACAAGCTAATGTTTAAGATAGCTGACCTAGGCTCTTAACTTGATGCAAGTATAATTCATAATCCATTGATTCTAAAGATAAATATAGATTTTGAAAAAAAAAAAAGAAGAGTTCATATCAACTTACCTCTGGCCAATTTGGCATTTTAGAAATAACAAAATTTAGATCTTCTATGGCTGTTTTATATTCTTGGAGGCCAACGTATGACTCAGCTCTGTAAATTCTCAGCATCAAGTCACTGGAATCTGAAGACAAAAATGAAGTAACATTTTTAATAATTCAGAAATTTGTCATTTTCAATTAGATGTGCCTTCATAGAGATATGTCATAACCACACTTTTTCATTCCATACTTTCAAAATTACTGGAGTACATTCCCCCCCATCCATCAGTGTCTGGGTAATAAAAGTGGCAGTAATTTCAGGCTCATGTCTTTCAAGTTAAAGATCAAATTCTGGACCCTCTACCGTATCTTGCATCAAGAAGATATCTTAAAAGATCTAACACTGAAGCTGACAGAATAAAGTATTGCTCAGTACTGCTGTGTCAACAAAACTTGAGGACTAAGCAGACTTTAGCTTTATAGTACATTCATCCAAAGGCACAGAAATCTGGGAATTCACCACACTTGTATTTGAACGTCTAAGTATTACAAAGTTCGCTTTCAAACATTCAAGTTTTTCTTTAGACTGTCATTTCTTTGTATAATGCCTGACCCCTTCCAACTATGGCTGGAGACACAGATGCCACTTCCACAGTGGTACCCACTTGGTAAGTACCAGAGACAGACTTTATTGCCCTGAGGTCTGAAAAGAGACAAGGCAGTAGCAAAAAGCCTTTGGCTCCAGCCGGCAGCCCTGCTGTAAAGAGTTGGACTAGTGGAACTTCTGCAATGGGGAAACATTACTAGGTGTCCGATAAACACAAGTTCTCTTGTCCAATGTACAGCATTTTGCCTGAAGCAGCCTCTTAAATGGGAAGCACAACCATCTCTGTGCCCCTAAAACTACAGTTTTTATAACACAACTAACTGTAGTTGTTGCTCGGAAAAAAATGCCAGCAGGCCGCTTTGTTCCTCATTATTTATTTATTTTTTTCACTACACCTGTGTTTTTCATTGAGGTTATGTCAAACAATGGTCTACTACAATACTAAAATTAAATAGCTCTTTAAGTTTCTTTCAACAAGATTTCCTTGGGAGGAGATCATTGCTTTTCTTTTTTCGCCTATTCTAAAAGCCTAGCTTAAATGTTCATAATTTCCAACACTAGCTTGTTTTACTCAGAGACTGGCCAATGTTCCTGTGTATTCCAACATACTGCTTTGTATTTACACCCACAACACCAGGTGTAAAAAGACCTTAATGGAAAGAGTTAAGAAAATAAACACTGACACCGGATTTCACAGCTGAAACTTGTGTCTTTCTGATTTGTCTTTCTTTTGAGTTGGCAGTTTCCCTGCGAATACAAATATTCACAAACCTGGTGTTTGTTTTTTTATTTAACTTTAGACATAATAAAATGTTTGTGTTAACAGAAGTCTGGGAAATTGTCTAATTTAACCAGGCAATTCTGCAAGCAGGACTCTGAAGCCTGCTTCCCGTGGCTTTGTGTTTTTGTGACTGTTACAGCCCAGTGAGGCGGGAGCTCAAATCAAACCCTTCAGACCCTTTTTTTCCTGTTGTATTTGACTCTTTGGTGTCCAACAGAGTTAGTATCAAAACCAAATTCTTTTCTTCAGTGGTAGTAGTAAGCGCGGGTCTTTGATAAGTCACCTATTCGCACATAACGAGAGAGAACTCATCTTTTTCAGACTTTTAAGAGTACAAGATGACCCAAGGAACTTGGAGCCTTCCCTTCTGGGGAGAGGATGAGAGGTAGTTTGAAGATAAAAATTCAAGTGAGTTCAAGTCTTCAGCAGGTGGACATTTAATCCATTTCATTTTCAAAGTGAAAAGCATTATTCCAATTAACTGGTACCAAAAAGAAAGGGCTAAACCAAAGAGCTGGGACCCCAAATCTGCTGCTGGACGTGCACAAACACTGCAAATGAATGACCCATATATAAAATAAATTGAGTCTAAACATCTGCATGGCCACAAGTTATTAATTTATATGTCCAATTTTGCAACTATAATTTAATTTCTAGGCTTTGTAAATGTGAAAGCACTATTTTGCAATGTTTTAGCATATATTTTTAATGTTTGCCACATAAAGGGAAGATGCAAAACTATTCCAAATCCTTAGACCAAAAGACTAAACAGAGCAGAAACACATCCTGTGCTTAAATTTTCAATTTCAGTAATCCAGTCAATTCTAAATACAGAAATCACTCACTTCTAGTACACTCACTCCTTTTTCCTTTAATATAAAAAGACACCAAGTACTTTCAGGGCAGAACTGTGTGTACCTTCCAGCTGTTACTGCATTAGTAGGAAAGGATACAAAGGTGCACGCACAAAAACCCACTCAGTTCTACAGGGTTTTTTACACTACCTCCAAAATGTCTCTTCCTGGCCACTGTCAGCATAACCGTGCCAATAAATGGACCATCTCTGGTCTGCCCCTGCCTGCTTTTTATATGGGTCCTAAAAATACATCAAATTCTTCAAAAGAAAAGACATGCACATCAAAGTCACTAGCCTGAAAAACTTTAGGACACAGTATTTATTAGTACAATACCACAAGGTCACCCCAATGGTCAGGGGTTATAACCCATGAGAAGAGGCTGAGAGAACTGAGCTTGTTTTGTGGAAAACAATTCCTGAAGGCCTTGGGAGAACCCAGCAGCCTGCCAGGATCCATGAGGAAGCTCTCTAGAAGACTCTTTCCTGAAGTACACAGGGGAAAAACTAGAGACAAAAGTTATAAACTGAAACAAGGGCAGGTCTCATTTGAATTAAGGAGAAGATTTTTCACTGTGCGGGTAATTAACCTTTGAGCAGGTCGCCCAGAGAGGCTGTGGAATCTTCATCCTTGCAGGTGGACTTAACCTTAAGCAAACTGCTCTAACTCAGTGTTTATTCTGCTTTGAACAGGAGATGGATTGGTCAATGCACCTCCTCCTCCAGGGCCACTCCAGCAGGAATGGTTCCCCGAATCAGACCAAACCCAAGCCTATTAGCTGTGTGTTTCAGGATACTTGATTAAAGACAAGCTGCACTTGGACTTTAATCCAATAGACTTCCTTTAAATAAACCGTTTCATTTCAGACCCTGCAAGGAATATATTAACCATACGCATGTTAACATTCCTCATGTTTTTCAAAAGTCACTTTTGCACCATGTCAAATAATTCTCTTTCAAGACATGTAAGAAAGTTATGAAAAGGTGCCATTTGAGTAAGAGTTTAGTGCCAATGCCTTATTCAGGACATCAGATCTATGTTTATCACAATTTTTTAACTCTCTATCTGCACTAAACAGAGATGAATTGGGAGTGAGGAAACACTGAAAATGATTTTAAACCTGAATAAATTTCTTATGCAACGTCTTTTCCACTTCTAAGTGTTTTCAAGAACTCATGTTCTGGAAGAAGATAGAAAGTGTACCAGCAGCTATTAATTAGCTCTCTATAGGCCTGAAATCACCTTTAATTTGTAGCTGTGAGCCCAGAGCTCTAAACTGACACTTAATGCACATCTTCATTCTAGTTCATGAAGTTCCTAGGTAGCTTGGAATATACTAAGAGTTCTCAGGACCAGAGACACAGGAAACAGTTGTACAAAGGCTCTTAAACTGAGCTTCTAGCACATGTCCTAAATTTGAACAATAAAGTTGTGGATGAGCGTCACAGCTGATAACTGTTATCAAATTTTAAAGAAGCCAAAGTTTTGTAACTGGCTTCAAAATAAATCAAAATTCTTTCCCCACAGGTATCTAAATGGTATTGCTAAATCCATACAAGTAAGATTAACTGGAACCTGTAGCATGAATTTCCTCTTTTATTCTTTAAAAGCCATCTTGGAACCTTAAACAGGACCCCTGTAAACCTTTGTGATAATTAACAGTGTCATCAGTTTGCACCCTGAAGGCCACTGGGTTTTGACACTGCTTCTTTGTGACTTGTACCAGTCAATGCTGTTGTTTGGAACACATAAAGGAAGGAAAAAAAAATAAAAAACAAACCCACAAACCCAACCATTCTGCTTCTTACAGCTCCAAAACTGAAAATAGATCAGCCACTTTCTCAGGTCACATCTATCCCATATCCCACATTTTGGAAACACCCTGGCAAATAACGCTGCATTGAAGGACGCAACTGAACCTCGTTAAATATAGAAAAATAAAATTTAAAAAATAATATGGGAGGTTTAATCCCACCTACGTGGAAAACAGTTTATTCTGGAACTATATCTAATGTATCTCCCCAGAAGGGATGGGGAGGATTAGACTTATGCAAGCTCTTGGGTTGTGCCTTTTTTTCCTCCGAAGTAGAGACGCGATTTCGTAGAAATTCCTAAACCTCTGAATGGAAATAAAGTGGCCCAAAGTGGGAGCACCGCCCCACCTCCCCCCCCACAGGTGTCAAAAATCCACAGAGGAGCGAAAACAAGAAAGGAACCCGCCAGCGGAGCCGCCTGGGCGTATCGATCCCTCCGGGAGACCGGCCGTGTCCCCGGTGCCAGGGTTGCGGGACCCGGTAGGGGATGCGGGATCGGGCCCTGGCGCTACCTCCCGCCCGCTCCCCCCCCCCCAATTATAAAACGCCGGGCGACCACACCCACCCGTGACGTCACCGCCATTACACAACCTGTCCCCCTCCGTGCCTCCCGCTTATGCAACCGGGCCCGGGCCTGCGGGGGGACTCGTCTGGGTGACACTTGCGGGGGGGGGGGGGGGGGGGGGG
>BJBW01007626.1:78586-100951 GCA_004320125.1 Scolopax mira
AAAAAAAAAAAAAAAAAAAAACCAAAAAAAAAAACCCCACAAAAAGGCGTGAGGGAAGTCTAGTGCGGGCGGCTCCGAGGCGCGCGCGCACACCCCCCCTCTCCGCGCCGAGCCCCGCCGCTCGCTGAGGTCCCGCAGCACCGCGTCCCGCCCCCCCGCCGGACCCTCTCGGCAAACTCCGCAAAACTTCTTGACGTTCTTTACCGGGGCCGCGTCCACAACCTCGGCAGGGCGGGAAGGAGACGCACCCCCCACACACACACAACCCCCACCACCCCCTCAGCCCCCCGAGCCCGCCGCTACCAGGCGGGAGGAGTGCGGGCAGCGGGGCGGCCCTCAGGCCCGCTCTCCCCGAGCCTCACCTGCTCGCAGCGCCTGGCCGGCGGCGGCCAGAGCCTCTCGGAAACGTCCCTGGGCCAGCAGCTCCTCCAGCCGGCTCCCCGTCCGCGCCCTCTCGCACTCGCCCGGGAACCACTTCTCCGCCAGCTGGTGGAGGACGACGCTGGTCCGCAGCGGGGCAGCGGCCGGGCTGGTGCCCCCCGCCGGCAGCAACCGGTCCCGGCAGCGGCGGCAGCGGGCCCGCAGCTCCCTGCGGAGGCAGCGGCGGCAGTAGGTGTGCCCGCACGGGACGGTGACCGGCTCGCCCAAGAACCGGCCGCAGCCACAGCAGCGCAGCGGGCCCTGGGTCTCGGCCCCGCCGCCGCCGCCCCGGCCCCAGCCCAGCCCCTGCCGCAGGCGGTAGTTGAGCACCAGGCAATCCACCAGCGTCCCCAGGCGCTGGGGTCCGGCCAAAGGGCCGAGGCACAGCGGGGCCAGCGAGGCGCCCACCGCTTCCTTCAGGCGGCCGCCCGCCCCCAGCCCCTCGCCCAGCCGCGGCGGCGGCAGCAGCTCCCGCTCTCCATCCGCCTCTTCGCCGGGGCTGCCGCTGGGCTCCGGCGACACCTCCGAGCCCACGGGAGAGAACGCCATCAGCTTCACGGCTACGAGGAGGTGGAAGAGGAGGAGGAGGAAGACGGGTGTGTGTGGTGGAGGGGGGGGGGTGTGGCAGGTTCCCCGCTCCGGCCGCCGGGGCTGGGGCTCGGCGCAGGACGGCTGAGGCACTGGCGGGGCAGGAGAGGGGGAGGAGGAGGGAGCAAGATGGAAGGAGGTTACAAAACACCGCTTCCACGCCGAGCTCCGTCACGGGGCGGGAGGCGGGGACGGCGCCGGGGAGTGAGTCAGGCCGGGGCGGGGTGGCTGAGGGGGGGTGCGTGTGTGAATGGCGGGCGTCGTTCCCTCAGCGCCCCTCACAGCCCGCCCGGGGGCTGAGAGGGAGTGCGGGGCGGCGGGGAGGGCGGCGAGGAGGGCGTCCGCCCTCCTCGCCGCCCTCCTCGCCGCCCTCCCCGCCGCCCTCCCCGCCGCCCCGCACTCCCTCTCAGCCCCCGCTGTTTTGCCGGGGAAGAAGGGACGGGCCTGAGGGCGAGCGGCCGCTGGGATGAGGGCGGTTGGGGCTGGGTGGCCGCGGGACGGGGACTGAGGGGGGAACGGGGGCGATGGGATGGAGGGCGCCGCGGCGGTGAGAGGGGTTCTCTAGCCGGTCCCCGAGACCCACGGGGTTGAGGGTGAACGGGACGGGGGGGTCTGGTAGTGGCCCCCCAAAGGCCTTCACCCTAAGGGTGCCCTTTCCCTGGGGGGGTGATGGTCACGCTCCTCTCCCATCAGCTTGGGCTGGCCCTTTTTCCTTCTGAAAGGAAAAAAAAAAAAAAGTGACAAGATTAAGTGAAAAAAACCCCACGAAACCCACAACTTTTTTTTTTTTTCTGTAGTGTTTATGTGTTTCTCCCTCTTTTCTTGAATATTTTCAGTTTCTGCCCATAAGGATGGAGTCTGGTGCTAGACCTGCTGTGTGTGTGCTCTTAACAGCCAGCTGGTGAGGGAAACTTAATGTTTTCCACGAGTGGAAAATAGTAAGTTGAGTGTTTTGGGGGGAAGTACCAGGTCTGCTTTAGCTAAGGGAGTAGTCACAGTGCGTTTTCGTGTGGGAGATGCTTAGGGTTCCCAGGAGTGTGTCAACCTCTAATAGAAACTTAAAGTCTGTCGATGATGAAAGGTGATCAAAGGACTGGGAAGGCAAGCCACGTGGGGAAAGGCTGAGAGAACTGGTTTTGTTCAGCCTTGAGAAAAGAAGGCTTAAGGGAGACCATATCTCCACGTTTTAGTATTTAAAGGGTGGCTACGAAGATGGAAAATCCCATTTTACAAGGGCTCATGTGGAAAAGACAAGGGGTGATGGGTACAAGTTACTCCTGAGAACAATCAGCCACTGGAATAATCTCTCCAGGGAAGTGGTGGATTCCCTAACATTCGACACTTTTCAGATTCAGCTGGACAGG
Organism: Scolopax mira; assembly: GCA_004320125.1. NCBI lineage: Eukaryota > Metazoa > Chordata > Aves > Charadriiformes > Scolopacidae > Scolopax > Scolopax mira. The sequence continues at coordinate 80,959 of BJBW01007626.1, forward strand.
GTGCTGGAGACCATCTTGTCTAGACTGTGCTTTTGCTGAGAAAGGTTGGACCAGGTGATCCTTGAGGTCTATGATTCTGTGATTTTTTTCTGCTATATTTCACTTGTGGCAGGCTGGAGGATGATACTGAAGGTTGTTAAGAGGGCTCTAGGCAAAGATGCCATGATTGGAAACAACCACACACATCTGGATTTATATCCACGTGTTTTGCCTGAACTCATCCACTCTAAACCACATCCTTTGCCTTTATAGTGTCTTTCAAGTTCCTAAAGTTAAAAAAGAGGTTATGGTAATTGAAATACGGGGGAGAACATGGGTGTATCTAATAATGAAGAGATAGGAAAGATACTCTTTTAGGGTAATTTATTAAAAAATGGCATGAGTTAGAAAGTGACAGTCAAAGGAAAGATCAAAGAGATGCCTGTAGTGTGAACTTGAATGGGGGCAGGATGAGGTAACATGCTTTGAATTATGAATGGTTTGAATGGGTTATGGACTCTGGTTTAGATGGGTCAAGCATGAGCTGACCCTTCACAAAGTATCAGAGAGACAGGCAGAGAGTTTGGGCAGAAGTAAAACTCTGAAAGAAGTACTGTGAGCCATCATTAAAGAGAACAGTAGCTTATTTTGCATTTCAGATTAGCTTACTTATGGAAATGGAGAAGAAAAATAGAACAGGACAAAGTTCATGGGGTTCTGGAACTTCCTGAAAAAGCTGGAGTTAGCATAGCAAGTTTGTCTTCTGCAGGAATAATTAAGAACGAGTAGAAATGAAACCCCTTTTCTTTCCACCATTGCCATTCCTAATGATTCTTGTAAGAGTTCACATGTTAGCGTTTGTACTGATGATTCAAGCAGTATTGCCAGCCACAATCAGCTGTTTTTCATAATTGCCAGTGTACAGAAACAAAATACTTCTGGAGTCTTGGAGCAGAAGAGTTGAGATTTTTCACATTATCCTTCACTTCAAAACAATTAAAATCAGCAAAAGAAAGGAGCTGAGCTAGGATGAATGCATAGATGGGAGAGGGAGCCTGCAGCTTTACATTGCTTCTACCAGTTTTAGAAATCTATCTTTAATTGGTACATTTCTTCAGAGCTTGCTCCTTCTGCTAGCAATACTTACTGTCATTGTAACCCCTTACTGTCTCCTGATGTTTGGGGTACGTGCTATTCTCTACATACACAGTTGCCCTGCTTTTTTTAGGCTTCTCTTGGGAACTCAGGACTTCCATGCATCAAGGGGGAAAAAAATTATCTAGGTTCTGATAGAAAACAGATTGATTTTTGCTTAAGTTTGTTCTGTGTGTTTGTAGTAAGAAGTTGGAGCAGTTAATTAGATGAAAGATAGGGAGTTCAAATTTATTCTTAAGTATGTGTTCTTAAATACTTGTAGCAGTATGCTGCAAGAATATTTCTCTGGATATTGAGTGATTTTTGGAGCCCTGCATATTATGGCTAGGTTCAAGAAGAGTTTAGAGAGATTCACAGAAAATAATTCTTTAGATAAAAAGAATCACTTGTATCAGAAAACCCCTGGCACACAGGTCTTTGGAACCTGGGAGATGATTTGGGGGGAATTCTCACTGTACATTCATCTTGTCTTTATTCTCTTGATGTTCATCTTTGACCACTGTTGGAAACGGGACACTGGGCCTGGTTAGACCTTAGTATTACCTTAGTAATATGGTTGATTTTTCAAGTTTGGGTTTTGGCACATTATTTCACCTTTGGCACATATAACTAAAGAAAAAACTCCCAATTTCCTAATCTTTCACTGTGTTACCATTAGGACGTGAGAGTTATGTAAGGGAGGGGGAAAGACATGCAGCTTATTTCTAGGATAGATATTGCACAGCTCCTCCATCACTCCATTAAAAATAGCACGCAGGCAAAAATCTTGTTCTATTCCTCTTGTAAGGTCAGATAAATGATAGTTTAAAAAAAACAACAACAAATAAACCCATGCTGTTGCACAGTTCATGTGGGCCATTCTAAGAAAGACTCCAGGGATTGTCTTTTCCCTTATGACTGTAGAGCATTATTTGACAAGTGCTTATGTAAGTCTCGGTTGTCCTCGTTCAGGAAGGTACCTGCAAAGAATTTTGTCTTCAATACAGCGAGGTAGAAGTACATTCCTTGCTTTTGCTTTGTTAAGCCATTGATTGGATGTTTCCATCCCATTGTGTAAGCAATTCCTTACACAAATAGTGTGTGCGACCCAATTAAACATGAGATGATAATAAAATAATGTTTTCAATTGTATTTGATCTCACTTTAGGTGAATGATAATGCAATTATTCTGGTTTAAGATCTTCAAAAATCAACAGCAGTATAAATAAAATGAAGCAAAACCAACCCAGGCTACGGGAACGGGCAGTGGCAGGCAGTGGACCTAACAATTAATACCTGCATACTGTAAATCTGGAGCCGAGCCCCATTTTTAACAATCACTCTTGTCATATAGCCCAAGAAAAAGCAGTTAGCCCAAAGAAGGTAGTTATATTCTAAGAGAAACGTGGTAATGGCTTTCTGGCTGTTTTCCCTCTATTTCTTTAAAGGTAGTGAGCTAGCTATCCAGCTGGTGTAGCTTTTTGCCAAGATATGTGTAGGAAAGGCAAAATAAAGCTAATTGGAGAACGATTAGATTAGGCAAATAAGAGTCATACTCTTAAAAAAAAAAAAAAAAAAGGCATAATGTTCCTGAGAACTAATTGTTCTACCAGGAAACTATTACCACCTTTTCTTCTAGGAAAAACAAATAAATGTAAAAGCCAAAATCTCGAACCATAGTTAAAAGAGCAATTTTTGAATGGCGTAGCTTTTGAAGACCTTAGCTGGTGAGGTTTGAGTCACTAAGGAATAATGAATGTTCAGAACCAGCTTGGTTTTGTTTTGTTTCAGTTTGTTCTGTGTTGCTTAGTAGACTATTGGGGCTTTGGTGAGATAGTTCCGGCAGGCAGACTATTAAATGGAAAAATGCTCAGCATCACTGCAGTAAAACAAATGCTAACCTTTGCGTAACACAATGTTGGGCAGAAATTGGCTTTGAGTAAGTTTGAGGCTTTTTTAGGCACAAGAGCCCACAAAGCTGCATTTGCAGCTTGGCCTCAGAAGACTGAAGTGAGCAGAACAGGGTTAGGCTACTGCCACTCTCTTGGAGGTCTCTGTGCAACATATGGGTTTTCCAAGGGAGGGTTTTCCATTCCCTCTGAGAAAATTGGAGCTGGGGGTTCTTGGAACTTCTGAAATAAGGCTCTTCGTAAATTATTCAATTACGCTTAGTAATTATGTATGCACTGGCGAGTATAAAAAAAAATATGCACACATGGGATATACAGTTAACTACACGTTAGAAAGGTAAGGATCTCATTAAAAATAAAAGGGGAGGCAAAACATAATAGGATCTACAATACTTAACCAGGTAGAGTAAAGACAGAGAGAGTGAGTTTATTGTCTAGATCCAATAAAGGACTTAAGTACCTAAAGCAGGATTTAGGGAGAATTCAGGTGCCTAAGTCCAAAACTTAAATTGTCTTGGGAGCGTGAATTGGAGATGAGGATGTGTCACTCCCTGCTAAATGCCCTGTTCCTTGGGATAAATCTCCTATGTCATTTCTGTTCCTATAGACTACAGAATTCTTTGCTTCACAATGGCACAACTTTAACAGGAAGGGAGCAGAGTTGTCTGTGTTTTCAGACGCTGGGTAGGATCGCTTTTCTGCCGTATGTTGACTTGCTTAATGGGGATACACAGCAACAATAACAGGTTGTTATTAGGGAGGTGTTTGTTTTCTCACTTCCTTCTGTTATCCTGGCTGCTGTTTAACACAATACAGTAAGCCTGTAAGCCCTGCTCCTTTTTTTTTTTATCGGAATGGTAATTGGATCCTACAGTTAAGAGAGGACTGGAGGCTGTGAAGTGTAAGCTCCAAGACAGTGCCTGTGTCTTGGTCTGAGCCGAGTTCCTAAGGAGTTGCAGTAACACCCCATCTGCATTTCTTGCAGACTAGGGTGATGCCTCAGGACCGTGCCAGACTTCCTCATATATACTGTATAGCATACGTGGGTATTTCCTGTGGAATTCTAGATGCTTTTTAGGAAAGGTATAACACTGAAAAGCAGTTTGCAGTCACATAATTTCAAGTGTCTGGTTAACTCGTTCCTTTGCTCGTACCAGGAATGAGTGTATCCCCTTCTGAAATGCTATGCAGTTCTCACACTTAATATGTTTGGCTATATATAGATATAAATATCAACTGCCATTAATGAGTGGAGTTTGGTAAATCTGCCAGTTACACTTTGAAACTGTGGAAATACATTGATTACCCTGGAAACACCAATGAGTGGAGTCACTCATTTCCCTGTTTTTTCATGTTCGTTGTATTCTTTCTTTTCCCCATATATGATGTGTTGTTGTGTATTCCAAAAGATAGCTGGTTGTTTCTACATGTGCAGGACAACAAACTTAAAAATATGATCAGGAAGGTTTTATTTTAAATTTCTCCAGTTTAAAAAAGTAATTTAGCTCCAGGTATGACATGAGTCATATTTGTCTTTTCTTTAGGAAGAGAATCTTTGGACTGATTGGACTCCTTCGTTCTGCCATTGTTGCCTGGTAGGAGAGTTACATATAATCATTATAAAATAGCTAAATGTTCAGTGGAATATTTGCTCCTATTAATATATGTAGTAATGCACTTACAGCATGAAATACTGAATTTAAGGAGAGATACAGAGCTCTGAATAATCAGTTATTTATTCCTGAAGTTCAAGCTCTTAGTGCAGGATTGTGACTGAATAATGAACAAAAAGCAGGATAATAGCCAAGGCAGTACTAAAATGACTTTTACTAAACATGGATTTTTTAAAAATAAAAATTGCACACTAAGAAAGTGTGCAAATAGCAAATAAGTCAGCATTTTTTTCTGTTTATCAGGATGTTTTTCTTCATCTGAAAGTTGCTGGCTGACAATTGCATTGCATATACGAAAATATTTTTTCTGGGTGTTAATGGATTCACATTAAAGAAAAGGTACAAGGTGGTTATTTTTAAAAGAATGTATAGCAAAGTTGACAGATAACGATTGTTATATGTGTTCTGTGTTATAATTTGATATTTAAAGAACAATTTATTTTGGTATCTGTTTATATACTCATTATATTTTCTAATGTGTCCCCTGATATATATATTCTTTAATATATCACTTGCTATCAAGTTGGATGTTTTGCATCTACTTCTGATCATCCTCTGAGATATTGAGATATATTTAGTTTTGAATATATTTTGCCAAATAAGAGAGTTTTCTTCTTATTTCTAATAATTATTGCTGTTCATTCTTAAACAATTAAAAAAAAGGGGGAAGAATTACAGTTATTACATCATATTTGCATTAAAGGTGTGCCTGCATTGTATAACTAAATCTTAAGCCAAGGGAAAAGGAAGGGAAAAAGCTTATTATGCTTGATATCTAGCCCCTTGAAAAAAAACACCACCACACTGTGTAATCAATAATAAACGACAAAAATTACTCTCTGAGGTGCTTTTTTTGGTACCGGGTTTACCTTGATAAAAGTGGTGAGTGGAATGTTCTGAGGTGTACAGTACTCCCACCTGGAAGCTAACAGGCTCTCCAAATTCTTGAGTTCTGCAACATCATTAACAGAATTAATAGTAATTGATTCCAGGCTTAAACACGGGTTATGCTGATTGTAGGGCTGATTCGTATCTTAGGCAGAGTAGCTGAGTTAAGTAAACCACGATACATGAGAATTAAAGGTTTCCAGGTAAACTCTCTGCTGATAGAATACAACATATCAGAGTCTGCATGTCAAGAATGGTGGAACGTGAGCAAAGAAGGTGGCAGCCTGTATTCTCATTTATCCAGATGGTGTTCTTATTGAAAAAGGCTTATGTTGTAAGAGAAATATCAGCTATTTGAAGAGGAGTTTAGGTAGAATTCATAATCATTGGGAAAGAGGTGGAAGCAAAAGGGAAGGTAGTTCATTTATGGTTTCAAAAGACATGCTGCAAATCTCTTTGATTATATTTAGGCTAATGGGACTGAACTATTCCTTTTCTCACTGAAATTGCCTCTTTCCAGAATCTGGAAAGCTGGCAAGCCATGGGTGCAGCTACTTTCCGACTGTCTGGTGTCACCTAGAGCAAAACACAGGTTGTGTTCAAAGTGTACCATGGATGAGATTTCCCTGTGTCCACAGTGTTTTGAGAGCACAGTTATATCTGGAAGGAACCTCTGATCCTTCCTTTCCTGCCCCAAACAGAATAATTTGAACGATAACGTACTGGTAAGTCTGAAACAAGTCTTGATGCTGCTTCACCTCAAGATGGTGACTGCCTTTCCATAGATCTCAATAGAAAGCTGTAATGCTTTTATTAATTCTTACTCCCAATAGTAGCTTCTTCCCAGAAAGGTTATTTTAAGAAAAGGTTAAAGTCATCATTTTTAAAGTGATTTATGTAAGAAATAACCTCTGCAGAATGATTAGTCATTAGTCACTTTTACAATGTCATCATCTTACATGTTCTCCTTTGGATTTCAAAATACTGAGGTTTACCTTAGATTTCATTCCTACAATTCTCATGTAGGATACATGATTCTACAATATCTTAACTATTAAAATCGGAGTAAATACATGCATGGACAATATGTGGACAAAATATTTACTACCCTTTTAAAAACAGTTTACACTAGCTTCTGTAAGGTTTGGTGTTTTCTGAAACAAAACTAAGTAGAGTTTCAAAAGAAGAGAGTAACAAGTGCTATTAAATGTAAAAACAAAACCAAAAAAATAATTACTACTTTTGTCCCTGTTTGTACTTCTGTCTGTAAAAGTGCTACAGTGTGCTTTTTTCAGTATTTTCCCTGTGATCAGCCTGCAAGAAAAATTATCTTGAACTGCTTATAACATGTTTGAGCTTCCCTCCAAAAAAATCCACCTTCATTATTATTATTAAGCCTGACTGTGCGTGCCTGTATTCCTGCTCCAGCCCCTGTTACAAACCACCTGCACCACCCTATCGAAATGTACCTTCTCCTTGGAGAAGCCACTGCTCTTTCTCCAGCAGCAGAGACACTGTCCTGTAGTTCCCCTGCTCCGATCTCAGAGTTAGGAGCAGGCCCTACAAGAAAATGTGTCTGAAGATTTCCAAGAGCAATTAAAAATGAATTGTGAAGGAAATTCATGATGCTTATCAAAAATTCTTTTGTTATGCATGGAAGGTGTTAGGTAGTACTGAATGAAATTTGGAAGTTTTTTTTTTCCTAAAGCAGTGTCCATTTATTTTTTTCTTTCATTCCAGACAGAAGTTACTTAGATTTATTTTTATTTATTCTTTTAACAACTGACCTAATATGTTTTATTTCATATACATTCAGCTCTCAGCATTTTCCATTTTTGGTCAGTACCACACAGGAATCTTAGAGGGGTTTGATGCTGCCTGTTCTGCTGTAGAAGACACATTCTGTGGCTAGAGTGTACTTCTCACGATACAGAAGAAATTTCACAGATCTCCAGGAAGATGTTATTTTCCTGTGGGCTTGGCCCTTAGAAGGAATGGAAGTTTGAGTTCCTGCTTAACTTGGTAAATGAGTTGTGTTGGAGATAGATTCAGTGTTTAATAAGCTAGTTGGGAAAAATGTTTCAGATGTGATGGAGAAAACAAAATACCATAGTTTGAAATTTTGTGTAGTTTTCCCACTTGAAAATTGGCAGTTAACAACTGCATCATCTGTCAAAAAATCTTTCAAGCCAGAAACTGGAGTTGGCTCTAGTTGCATGAAACTGATGGTCTAAGATTTTAAGCAATTTTCTAATTACTTCCTACCAAATATAATACATCACAGAAACAAAATATGTTTGTTTGGATGTAAAAGAACTGCACTTGTAGGAAAGTGAAGATAAAGACAAAAATAGAGATTGTTTCCAATCTTTCAAATAATTATTTAGTATGAAAAGTCCAGTCATGAAGTTTTAAAAACTGCATTTTTTTATTGAGATTTTTTTTTCATCGGAATAATGCAGTGATTGAAAACAACAAAAAGAATAAAGTATTTTTTAGTGACAGGGAACAACAGATTATTTTTTGACTGCTTTCATTCCATTACATGTAACTGTTTCAATTAGGAATTTTAATAAATAACCGTAATTTTATATTTAATTCCTTTTGGTTTCTTGTCAGTGTTTGAATTTCATAAGTACCACGGGACAGTTTCCGTACTTGATCTGCATAATCCCCAGGGAAGGCAGCCGAGCTCTGGGTCACCAAAGCTTCATTCATGTTAGAGGTTGTAGGAGTTTCAGGCTTTAGGTGGGAATATGGAATCCCTGTTGCTCCCACAGCAGGGTGCTCCTGTGGTTCTATGTGCTTTTCAGCCAATGGCTTTTGTCCTCATGCACCCCGTCCTTTGGTGGCCTCCAGTTGTGTTGTGTTGGAGCAAAATGGGATGAGGTGGCAACAGGAGTGCCTGTGTCCTGTTCTGTTCTCCTTGCTCTCCCCTTACCTCTGCTGTTGTATCTGCACCAGTGCTGGAACAGTGAAATGCCTGGTGTAGCCACAAACTACCTCTTGGGTTTGCTCTGGAGAAACTCCTGCTGAAGACAGTGAGAATTTCTTCCTTCGGGCACAGACACAGGAAGCAGATGCCAAGAAGGGGAATTGGGGAAGATCAAAGAAACCCAAGGCTTGAAATATAAATAGATTTAATAGGGTAAGACTAAATAATCATCATCAATAATACTGAAGAACCAGTAATGATCCCCATACCGATATGAAATACAGAAGGATGATATTCATCCCATTCTATCGCAGGACACTGTGCACTCCCAGCAGGGACAGCAGATGTGGGACACTGTGAGCACTACGGGAGGAAGGGAAGGGCTCAGGGGTCTGGCACTGGGGCAAGAACTTCTCTGGGCTGCTGTCATCAAGGGGGAGAGAGAGCTACACACCAAACTTTCTGATTTATATTGAATGTGACATTCCTGGTATGAAATAATCCTGTTGGCCAACTTGGGTCAAGTGCCCGAGTCTTGCTCCTCCTCATCCCTGCATCCGGAAAGGCTCGAAAACACCAAGTCCTTGAATCCCACATAGCCCAGCTGGCTATAAAGTAAATATTTTAACAAATTTAGCCACTAGAGTTTTCTAAAAGTGCAGTTTTCCCAAGCATTAGAAGGAAAATTAGTGTCTCAAACCAAGACACTGACATTAAGGGAGGGAAGTGTTGGAAAGCGCAGAATGGCAATGGCAGTTGCTGCAGAGTTGTCAGTGGCTCTTCTAGCCATTAATAATCATGCTTTCCTCCTTTTTCCTCCTACTTCATGGGTTATGCTGCTACAGAAGTAAAACTTGTTTTCTAAGAATTTGCTCTTAATTTCTAGGCACAGCTCGTTTCTTCACCCACCTTCCACCCCTTTTGTATGAAAGCCCTTTCTGGTTTCTGTAACCTCAAACAGTGCAGAAGTGTTATATGATAGATCTGTTTTTTTAGGGAGAAATTGCTTGCAGGAGTCATAGTAGGAAGTGCTTATGTAGGAGTATGGTGGGAATTTAAATTTGCTTTGACACACTGATGATTGACAGTGAATGATGTTTTGAGTGATCTTTTGTACAGCTGAAGAAGAGTTAACGCTGGTGGTTTTGTAACAGTGGAAATTTCCATATAATCCCCCAACACACCTACAACTAGCAAGGTGTCACCACTGCAAAGAAGTGACAGGACAAAAAGCAATGGGCACAAACTGAAACACTTGAAAATAAGAAAAATATTTTTTACTGTGAAGGTAGACAACCTCTGGAACAGGTTGCCCAGAGAGCTTGTGGGGTCTCCCTCCTTGGAAATATTAAAAACCTGAGCGGACATGGCCTGAACAACCTGCTCTAGTTCACCTTCCTTTGAGCAGAGGGTGGACCAGAGGCCTCCAGTGGTCCCTTCCGATCTGAGCCAGGCTGTTGCTCTGTTGTTGTAAGAAAAGCGCTCAATAATCCTTTTGGAAGAGAAGTGGTAATTCCTTGGAGTATTGTTCTGGCTCCCAACAATTAATACATTCTGTTGTCACGTTAGCGACCTTTAATTATTACAAAGGATGTAAGTGGAAATTACACACATAAAAAAAACAGACACAAAAATCATTGTTAATGAATAGCTCTAGTCATGTAGTCATTAATTAGAAACATTCTGAGTAACAATAAGACAGATTTTGGTTTCTTTGAAGTCTGCGGTTAGAACTTTCATTGACTTCATGGGGCTGGAGATTGACCCATTTACATTTTATACCCGACATAAAGCATGAACTACAGCAAAGTGAATAGGTTAGTCATATATTTAAACATTCTATAAAAGCAGAACCTGTGATAGTAGGGAGTTTATCTTACTTCTGCCCCCAGCCATCAGGCAGCTCTCTCTGGTCTGCTCTTTGCCTCGCAGTTGCAGTGCCCCAGCTCCGTGATGATTTGTTTGGCAGGGAGGAAGAGCTGGGAGGCTTCGTTATTCCGTGGAAAGGCTTTTAAATGTGTAGAAGCAGCCCGGGGGGGGCACAGATGAAGAATGGGCCCTTTTACATGACACTCTGTACTTTGCTGTACAAAGAAATCTCTCGGTTTCTGATGTTTTGAGAGTGGAAAATATTCTTCTGATTGATAAATGGAACTGTTTGTCTCCAAAGCAAGCATATAAGTAATAGAATAAACATATTTGCTCACTAACAGGATAGTTTCAGGAAAAGAGGATTAAAATTCTTGGAAAATCAGCGAGGCAGCTACAAGTGTCAGGTGATTATATGGCCTTATGTAAGTGCAGTGTTTGGTGTCGAGCCAAGTGTTTCTAAAACTTATAGGACAACTTCTGTTCACATTTAGGCCAGCATAAATCCGAAAGCACTTTAAAAAAATCAGAGAGCAGTGTTTGGTCTTGTGTTAGAGCTTTTTTTTGAAAAGAAAGAAGGTCTGCATCAAAAGAAATTTCTTCACTACAGGGAACTCCTGAAAGGTATGATGTGGTTAAAACAGGGGCTTGCAAGAATTGAGTTTTATTCCTGCCTTTCACGTAGATCTCTTGCACTGTACGGGGAAGTTTTCTTTGTGGTTCAGTTTCTGTTCTAACCATAGCAAATGTATTGTGTTTGTGTATATCTGATACTCGGACAATATAATGGGGGGGAGAGGGGGGCGTGGTTGGTAGGTACATTTTCTATTTGTGGTATGGCAGTGTATTAAAATAATTTTGTTCATTATTGTTTCTGTTTCGTGGAGAAAAACTCTAGTTGGAACTAACTGAGAGAAAATATTTTAAATTTTTAATTTTTTTTTTTTAAATTTGATTCCCATTTAGGCAGGTGGTCCAGGTGCAGGTGGTAATAAACTGCTTCTGAAGTGAAGCCATCTTAAATAAGCCATTTATTTATATTGTTTGGTAGACTTTTTTCACTGTGTAATAATGTTTCAAAAGCTGTTTTCTCCCAGATAGCACCCAGAATGCAAATTGTGTTCCCTAATGTTATTTTTGTGGCACATCCACTCTCTTTTATCTCCTGGCTAGTTTTTGTACAGTTTGTATCACATTACTTTTTCACTTCACGTTTGAAATATCTTTAAACTTGGTGAGAGACATGATATCACTGAATAATTCTCTTTGGCTCATGCAAATCTTCAGGTATTTTGAATTAGAGAAGCAAGATCTTACATCGCTACAACATTGCTTGAAGTGCTGAAGGTGACTGGCTAAATCTGATGAGTACTAATTAGGTAGAATTTGTCAGTCTGTCAATCATCCAGTCTTACAGATTTTCCTGATCACATACTGAATGTACACAAAGCAAGAGAGCAGATACAGTGAGTTCAAGAATTGTCTTCAGAATGGTACTTCTTTCAAAAGAGATTTATGAACTGATGTTCAAACAGAAGCATAAAATGTTTCCAGATGACAAGAAGAATGAAAGATGTCACGGAGATCTCAGGAAGGGAAGTTGGAATAGGCAAGAATGTGTTTGGAAACGTGTTAGCTTTTACTGCAAGTGCAAATTTGGACATCAGAGACATACTGGAGCGCCTGCCAGGCCATATTCTCTATCTCCACAAGGCTTTTCGCACTCCGGTTGCCCACCTGGCAACGTCAGATGAATCATCGTGAAAAAACCAAAGAAGACGACCTTACTTGAGAGGGAGAACGCAGAATACAAATCCTTGCTGAGACAATCCAACTGCCATCTGTATGTTTTTCTGATGACGGGCACTATCATCTCTTTTTGTGCCAAACGAGTCAGCTGTTTTCACCACACAAATACCGTCTACTCCAGCACATGCTCCGTGCAAACTACCGAGTGCAAATTTCAGGGTGATCTTTGCCATGGGAATTCACTCTGCCGGCTGGAAACCTATCTGACGAGTTCTGGGGAGAAAACTAATGCCAGAAAGAAGTGTAGGCCCGTGATGAATGATTGGGTCATCAAAGCCCCACAGCTTTCCAGGAGCTTATGAACTGCAGTTGCGTCCATCACTGCCAAATGAATGAGTAAGTACATATTAGCAACCAATTGACTCAGTTACAGAGCGATGAACGAGCTGAAAATATATAGCAAAGAAAAGAATGATGGCAAACAGGAAGATAGTATGTAAGAGCTTTTCAGTGAAAAATTGGAAGATAATAAAGAGAATAATTTAGATGGTGAGTTATTCTCTAGTGCTTTACAGGAACCTTGCTGTTCCAGGTTCTGAATCTATCCTGGTTTCAGTAAAGAAAATAACATTATTATTTTACAATCTGTTTAATTAATATGAACATGTATTCTATACTTGTAGTAAGAAATCTTTTTAATCAACAGCTAATCTTTATAAAACAAACATATTTTTTTCATAATAGAATAGTTATTGTAGCTAAAAGAAGGTTTTCATATTAGCAAAACCAAGAGATCTGTATTCTCAAAAAGCATTCACTAGCTCAGATGGAGCAACTTCTAAGATCTTAAATTTGGTGTTTCTATGTGCAGTCTGTCTTCCCATACAATAAAGCCTACTCGCAGGTCTCCCAAAGCCTCTGGGGAAATCCACAATTTCTGGTAGCTCATGTTTACGCTGTGACAATGTGGTTTCAGTAGAATTATGTTAGTAATGGGCCAATGGCTGTCAGAGCAAAGTGCTGTGGAGAGAGAAAAGTCACAGAAAAATTTCCAGTTTCTCATATAGATAAGGGGAAACTAATTTATAGCAACAGAATATAAATACAGTCGGAGTTCACATTATGAGTATACAAGGGAAAAAGTGTGACGTGTTTGACAGGTGTCCTTCCTGGTCTTGGTGTTTCTTGTTGTGCCTCACACAGCATTCTTTAGTACTAAATGCTTTCAAAACCAGAAGGTACTGTATTCCATTAGCACATTCCCTCTGCATAACACTGCTAAGAGCAACATTGAAAAATGCTGCCATTAGAGAGCAATAAAAGTAAGATTTACCACGAAGAATACCTCCTTTACACAGCTTTCAGCAGCAGTGCAAAAGGACTTTCTGGAATTGTGTTGGAGTGACCTCAGTCTTTGAAGATAATAGCTAAGATTTTGGGTGTGCTTGTAACAGCACATACTGCAAATTGTTGGCAAAGAGTCACGCTTCTTTTTATTATTCCTTTCTTTAAGATGCGCATTTATCTTGCGTTCTATATGGGCCTTTCATCTCAAGTTACATTTAGTCAATCGTTTATGAAGCACTGGAGGTTTCTTGCCCCCACTTTTGAGTAGAACAAACATTTCTATGTCAGCAATATGACTGGTTAGGGGAAGAAGTCAAGTGCAATGTCTAGTTGATACTGCTAAGCAAAGATGTGAGAGACAAAAACTACACCTTTACATGAGATTTACCTCTTGCCTTTGGAACGGACATCTGTGCTTTCCAAAAACTCCTTAAGACTTAAAAAAGTTGTTAGGACAAGAATCTCCATCTCATCTGAAGAATGCTGGTTTCTGAAATACTGTTTTAGTAGAATGACACTGATTGACTAGAAGAGCAGAGATTACCTAATGAATTACTTATGTCATTTCCTGCTACACCTTAGATTTACATGCCAGCTCTTTAAGTTGGGTATGTGATCAACTGTTTAACTGTGAAAAAAATAAGTAAGAAAACAAGAAGATTACAAGATATAAATTTGAAATGTACGAAAAAAATGTGAACAACTTGAAATCTACTCAAAGTTGGAATATTTCACCTTTATAACAAATAAAGCTAACATAGAGAATTTTTTAGTATGTCAGACTCATAATGCAGTGATTTGTATCTTGTGGGGGAGAGACTTTTTAAAAGCATTTCATCGTATTATCTGCCAAACTCTGTTCAATGATTTACTGAGTGGTTTCAGGGCTCAGCTCTTCAGTGTTAATATATCACTCTTTCAACTGTAATGGAATTACCAAGAAAATTATTTCTCTTGATATGTTCTTGGAGGCAGTAATCATTTTTTTTTGTGTCTTTGAATTCCATAATGGTTATTTAAATGTGTTTAATTTTTGAAGATCTTTAATTATTTCCACATCATTTCATTGTTTGTCTTTCACAAGAACCTCTGTTATTACCAGGAGCAGTACTGTTTCTTTGTGTCATTCTTTGCCCTATTAATTACTTGGCTCTCCCTTGCCATGGGACAATCCCATTTGTCTTTCAGATTGTCCAATTTTTAAAAATAAGTGAAGTAAACCGGGATCTATTTGTTCAAAATTTGATTTATCCTTTCAAACCTGAAGGAGTAATTGTGTGACTCCAGTGAACTAGTGACTCTGTAACAGATGTTTCTGATTCTTTGTTAAACCCAGGAGATGTGCTCACATCCAGTAACTCTCTGCTGTACAGCCATGGAGGAGAGGACCTCATGGTCCCTCTCTCTGCCACGCGGGGCTCTGCCCTATGTTGAGTTGGATTTCAGCTTTTGAGTTTTAAACCTCCCAGAATGAGAGTTGCAATCAGTTTCCTTGAGAAACCCTCCCTTAGGAGAAGGCCAAGCATGCGAGAAACTTATTCCTGTTTTTCAAGTATTATCTACTGTATTTTTATTGAATTCTTCCGGTTATTTTCCTGCTGACAATTCTAAATGTTATCTCTGCGAGCAGGTGTGACCCTGCTAGATGTTGCTTAGCCAGCTGCCTTCTGACAGCGTATTTGATGTCCATAAAGGTCAAAGGGAAAAAAAAAGCATATTGCGTTATTTCTTCTGGTTTTGCAAGTCATTTTCTGAAATAATTCTTGGTGAGAAATTTTTAAAATCAGAATCTTTTTTGTAAGGCCTAAAAGTCAGCAAGAAGAATTCATGTTTTTTAGTTTGTTGTAACTTCTCCAAAATGTCTACCGCGTTGTTGACTCAGAGAAGCTTTCAGAGTAGGAGAACTGGATCTCAGCCATTGTACTTACATAACAAAACTTTTAAAAAAATAAGCAATTTGTTGATCCTCAGTCCTCCAACTGCCCAGATTATCCTCATGATAACCTTAGTAACCTTTGATTAAAAAGTGCTGCATGGAAGAAAGTCTATCTGTTAACAAAGCGTAGTTTGCTTGTGCTGGAAATGAAAAACATGGCTGATTGATAATTTTTCAAACCAGTGTAGTGAGTTGTGTTACAGCACTGGGAAGGTTGATCCACAGCAGTAAACCAAAGCAGAACAAATACAGAATAAATAAGAAATCTTGAAGCAGAATAATTAAGTTATAATACATGGTAGCTTTGTTAATTCATCAGAAAAGAATGTTATTCTTTTTTAACTTAATGAGCACATGAGTCTGTTTATCACATGCCTCTATAAATAAGTGTCCTTGCAGATGTTTTCTCTTTGTTGAAAATACTTTTTCTCCCCTCAGGGCATGCTGCGCTATTAAATTATACTACAAATTTCCTTGCATATTACAGAAGATGCTTAGAACACTGTGGCAGGCGTAGCACTGGCATAACTTTTTAATATAAATTTTAAGAACAATTTACAGATTACTTCTGTAGTATAGCATGGATATTTTTTTTTTTTGCAAGCTTTTTAATATAAATTTTAAGAACCATTTACACATTATTTCAGTAGTTCATTGATGCTGTGTCTGGTTAATAAAAAATGATCAGCTAATTTCATTGATAGTGATATCTCTTTTAATACAGTAAGTATCATGAATTTCACTAGCAGTTAAATGGTCTGGGTCACTTAGGATAATTTTATTATCCTAATTAATTAATAATTATTTATCTATCATATTATACTTCCTATATCTGCAACTCCCATTCCTTTCATAGTGTTGTTCGGATTTACAATTACTTCTAATTTCAAATGTCATGTTGTCAGTGTTACCTCAGCAAACCCAGCTGTTAATGACTGGACAGTTACAGACAGAATAAACACAATCAAAAAACTATTTCTGAAGAGGCTTTATAAAACTGCAAAGAGGGAGAGATGAATGAAAAATCAGGAGTTGCTGTGTAGTTTAGAAAAAAAAAAGTCTAAATAACAATATACTTGAATATACTGCCATTTATTTTGTATTTTCAAACTGATAATTATTCACGTCTTTTATAGTGAAATACTGTTTAAATGTGGTACCTGATGACTTCTCAGCACTTAAATTGTACTTGATTATTTTTTTTAAAGTTAAAATGTTCAAATCTGGGTCTGCTGACAAAGCTCATACCTGGAGAGTTAAATGCTACAAATCTGAGATGTCTTTGCTTTCCAGTGCAAGTTGGCCAGTACTGATGCCTGCAAAGTTAAGCACTTGTCACATTCTTTAAATATAGCTGTCTTGCCTGGGCATAAGAAATGTTCAGCACAGTTTGCATACGCTGTAAATTACTTTGGGTCCTTTCTAAAGAAAAGCTCCTTGGCATGGTGTCTAAGACACACGTTTCCCTCATTTAGAAGAACAGTGTAGGGAAATTCAGTGCAAAAACACAAGGGGTGATAAAGAGCTGCAAAATTAGCTTTGTATTTTGTGATAATGTCTGTGAAATCATTCTTCAGTTGATACAGAGTGGACAGGAGCTGGGGTTGTTCAGACTGGAGAAAAGGAGGCTGAAGGGAGACTTTATCCCTCTCTACAACTACCTGAAAGGAGGGTGTAGGGAGGTGGGAGTCGGTCTCTTCTCCCAAGTCACAGGCAATGGGACAAGAGGAAATGGCCTCAAGTTGCACCAGGGGAGGTTCAGATTAGATATTGGGAAAAATTTTAACATGGAAAGGGTTATCAAGCATTGGAATGGGCTGCCAGGGAAGTGGTTGAGGCACCATCCCCCAGAGGTATTCAAAAGATGGGTTGACTTAGCGCTTAGAGACATGGTTTAGTGATGGTTTTCATCAGAGTTAGGTTGATGGTTGGACTAGATGATCTTAAAGGTCCCTTCCACCCTAGACAGTTCTATGATTCTATGACATGATGTAAAAATGCTTTTTTAAAGAAGCTGAGGCTGCACAGAACAGGAGTCCTGTCAGGACAGCGTTCAATCACTCCATTATACAGTGGCCAAGGATATAGACACCTTGTGCAAAGAAATAACCCAAAGCAGTGTGATGTCATTGCGTCCCATTGAGTGCCAGTAGATGGCCTTAGTTTGAATCAGCCAGTGGCAGAAGAAAAGGAAGGAATGTTGGGTATGTGTTTAGTTGTGATAAGTTATTAGTGTTGATGCAACACTGCCATCCATCAGGCGCTCCAGAGGAATGGAATGCAGTGGTTCTGCTGTGAGGAGAGGATGTGTTTGTGTTGGATTGTCCTGTGCTAATGCCAGTGTGTGATTTTCACCATTGTAATGGTGATATCTCCTGTAGGTGAGATCACTTTGCAACCCTACTGTGGTGGGCTGTGACTTGAGCACTTTTCACATGTGGAAATGGTTTGCTTTCTGTATCTATAGTAACTAACTGCTGACATTTTCACTAAGTGCTGTGCATAGGCTGATATATGACTGTTATTATTATCTGCTTTATAACTTATGCCAGAAGGCAATGTAGTACGTATTACCTAAATTAGTTTGAAATAAAACAGTTCATGATCTGAAGTCCTCCAGCTGTGGCAGCAAAGGTACTTATGAAGTTTAATTTGCCTTACCAGAAATAACCTTTAGTATGTATAGAAAGACCCTTGGGCATTATAATTTAACTTTCTGGATCTGAGTACAGATAAACTGTGGTGGCTGAGTGGGCTGTAATGCCCCCAGATCCCGTCACTTCCTTGCATGGTAGATGTGCCTTTTGGTTGGCGATAGAGAATGGGCAGCTGAGTTTGTGTTTTCTTCAAAACATTGCTTCTAATAAAATGTCTCATCTTCTCACTGGTGCCTGCCTCTGCTGAACTGTTTCTGTTCAACTCATAAACATTCCTTTGCACAAAGTGTAGTAGCAGTTACATGTAGTGAGGGATATGGTGAAAGAATTACTCAATGACAGCGTCTTATCTTACCTTTGTGTGGAAGGCCAGAGGTTTTATGATTGGGAAATTCCATGCTGAACAGAGCTTCTTAATGGTGAACCTAAAGCAATTAGTTTGAAAGCAAAGCTAAGGGTAAATAAGTCATCTGGAAGCAAAATCATGATATCATATTTCCAAATAGGCTATTTTATAACTTGTTGAGCTGCCACTGTCTGGCTTGTGCTGCTGTGCCCCTTCTCTAGCACAAGAGAAGGGTGGGTGTAGGGCCTGTTGATTTCCTTCTCATGATTTTTTTTAAACTACCATCTCCTTTGGGTTGGGAGGTTAAAACATGAATGGATTTGGGAGTAAAGACCATGGGGGAATTAGTGATACTGTAATCAACATTACTTTGTTGATGTCTTTGCACCTTTTCAAGTGAAAGCAATTATGAAGAAAACCTGTCTCTCACTCCATATTTCTTGTCACCTTCTCTGTGTCACCATTTTACAGCATGTATTTTTCCATGATAGCCTATTTCCTAGTAGGTAATGTGAGCATGGAGTAGCATGTTGCAGAGTACTCAGTGCATATATTGAGTTCCATACTGTTTCTTCTGGCGTGTGTTGTGTATGTGGAGAACTGTCATGACCTAAAATATTCTGTTGCCTTAGAAGCAGACAACGTAAGAAGACACCTTGTATCTCATGAATCTGAAGTCAAAGTGGAATTCCTGTTGCATCACTTTGTAAATGCTGTGTTTTTAAAACTGTGGTTGACAGCTTGTTCTGATACTGGCATTCCATCATAAAGTTAAATGAACATTTAAGAGCAGGGCAGTAAGTTCTCTGCCCATGCTGAAAGTGAAAAATGCGGCTCCAGATACTGGAAGTTCCTGCCAGACTACACAGTTTGTATTAAATTATCCAACCCTTATGTTGATACTTTGCTGCAATGGTCCTTTGCTCTGCTCTGCCCTTTGCAGAGATGGTTAACCAAGATTTGTCCTTGCTAGAGAAGGTAATTAGGCTAAATACAGTCATCCTGATTTATTGCTGTAACATCAAGGCATTGTAAAATCTGCAAACAAAGCAGATGTGAGAAGAGTCTACAGCTTTGCTAATCCACTTACATAATCTTCAGTTTTTCAGCTCCATTTTTATGTAGGAAGAGAGCACCTCATCACTTGTACATCTCTTACCTTTCCCATATACATTATTTTAGAACTTTCCAAGTGTTAGGATCTCTTCATTTCTCTAAATACATTAATTATGAAATCCCTTTTGATTGGTTGAAATTAACCTCCTCCTAAACATCCATAAGTCATGATGATTGTTGGCTAATTTTTTTCATCGATGATAAAGCAGCAGATGATGAATGATCAGACAATAGTCTGGCAGTAATTGTTTGTTTACTTAAATTATAAGTGATAAAGTAGGGTTTGGGCTTGTCATACATGAGGTGCTCCAGTGTAAAGCCCGCCTGTACGGGTAGTTTCTCAGTTTATATGTCCTTACTGGATGCAGAATTCCTTCCATTCTCTTAAATATGGCCTAAGAGTTGCATAACATATAACACCTGAATTTTATAAATTCATACTCTAGATTGCACA
>BJBW01007626.1:100996-113409 GCA_004320125.1 Scolopax mira
GGCTTGGAAAAGAAGTTGGGTATGATTTTAAACCCTGCTGCCTTGCTGACAAGGCATAAACATAAAGCAAGGAGACAAGGTAATACCAATCAGCAAATTAGTGGCTTCTGGCTCCTCCCAGGTTTCAGTTGTGTTCCTACCAGACCTGTGCAGCAAGCTGTAAGAATTATCTTCCTCTAGGCACTAGGCAGCAGTTTCCAAGTCAGCTTGCTCCACAGTGCCTGCAGAAACTTGGTGGAAACAGCAGATTTTATCTTGCTTGGGGATTGCAGTCTGCTGCCTAAAAAGATGGTGGTGACAGTCTGTTCCCTATTAAAAATGCAGAAGTACAGTATACAACTTACATAATCAGCCACCACGAGGACTGTAATAGAGCTCTCCACAGCATGTCCTTACCAATCTCCTTCTCATATAGGCAAGCACAATAGCCCTGGGGTTTATCTGAATACATCTGAGAAACAAATTCTGCTTTTAGGATATCCTTGGCTCATCAATTTTGCTTATTAATTCATGTCTGTATGCCAGATGTGCAGGTCTTTATTGTGGTAACTGATCCCCTTGTACTAGAGACTGCATTCGCCAGCCCTTGCAAAAAACTGTTTGTAGTCTTATTGGATATCAAGAGAAGTCCTATTGGATATCAAGAGAACCATTTAGTTTGGAAGGGAACTCCCCCCTCCAGTATCTAAAGGGGCTACAGAAAAGATGGGGAGGGACTCTATGAGGGAGTGGAGAGATAGCATAAGGGGTAATGGTTTTAAACTGAAAGAGGGGACATTTAGATTAGATGTTTGGAAGAAATCCTTGACTGTGAGGGTGGTGAGACACCAGAACAGGTTGCCCAGAGAAGCTGTGGATGCCCCATCCCTGGAGGTGTTCAAGGCCAGGCTGGATGGGGCTTTGAGCAACCTGCTCTAGTGGGAGGTTTCCCTGCCTGTGGCAGGGGGGTTGGAACTAGATGATCTTTAAGGTCCCTTCCAACCCAAACTATTCTATGCTTCTATGAACTCTTGAGATCATCTAGACCAACCCCCATACTCAAGCAGGGTCTACTAGAGCTGATTGCCATGGTCCTGTGGAGATTTTGAGTATCTCCACAGCCAGAGACTCCACAGCCTCTCTGGGCAACTTGTCCCAGTGTTTTACCACCCTCACAGTAAAAAAAGTGTCATCTTGTGTTCAGATGAACTTTCCTGTGTTTTAATTTGTGCCCATTGTTTCGTTTCCTGTTGCTGGGCTCTACTGGGAAGTCTGGCTCTCTTGTCCTTGTTCCCTTCCATCAGATATCTATACCCATTGATGAGATCCCCTCTGAGCCTGTTCTCCATCTGAAGAGACCCAGCTCTCAGCCTCTCTTCATATGAAAGATACTCCAGTCCAATCATTTTTGTGCTGGAGTCACTCCATTAAGTCCATGTCTCTCTTGTAGTGGCAAGTCCAGACCTGGTCCTTCAGTACTCCAGGCCTCACCAATGCTGAGTACAGGGGAAGGTTCACCTCCTTTGACCTGTGGGCAATGCTCTTCACAGTACATCCCAGGATGGCATTAATTGCCTTTTGGTGTGAAGATGTATTACTGGTTCATGGTCAGCTTGTTGTCCACCAGGACCCAAGGGCCATCTCTGCAGAGTAGCTTTCCAGCAGGTGGGCCCTCAGTGTATATGGTGCCTGAGTTTATTCCTCTTCATATTCCTCTTTGGGACTTTGCATTTCTTCTTATTAAATTTCACAAGGTTCCTCTTGATTCAGTTCTCCACCTTTTCAAGGTCCCACTGAATGGCAGCATAACCGTGTGGTGTTTCAGCCATTCCTCCCAGTTTTGTATCATCTGTGAACTTGCTGGGGTGCACTCTGTCACATCATCCAGGTCATTAATGAAGCTGTTAAACAATACTGGCTCCAGTAATGAACCTGGGTTACACCACTAGTGACTTGCCTCCAATTGGACTTTGTGCTGCTGATCACCACCCTCCAAGCTTGGCCATTCAATTTTCAATCTATCTCACTGTGTAATTATCTAGCCTTTAATTTTCCAGCTTGTTTGTGAGGATGTTATGTAGTCAACCTTACTAAAGTTGAGGTAAACAGCATCAGCTCCTCTCTCTTCACCCAACAGGCTCATCATCTTGTTGTAGAAGGTTATCAGATTGGTAAAGCATGATTTCCCCTTTGCAAACCCATGCTGGCTGCCCCCAGTCACCTTCTTTCCCTTCATGTGTTTGGAAATGGTTTGCAGGATGATTTTCTCCATCACCTTCCTGTGGATATAAATTGTTGCTATGCTTTTTGGCTGCTGTTGCAGAGCTCAGATAATAGATCTGTTAGGAAAGCTGTTCCATTCATTTTATTTTAGAGACTCCTAAATTCTGAAATCTTTTGGATTTTGCAAAATGCCTTTGAATTATCTCCTGGAGACTAAATTGAATGTTATCTTGCAGCCAGTGAATTGGGGGAGGCGTGGAAGAGGAGTGAGTAGAAATCCTATAGAGCATTGCAGGCAGTGAGGCTTGGAGGGACTGAGGGGAGAGTTTGGGATGTGTGGACAGAACACTGTGTTTGCAGAGAGCACAAGACTGCCTGATTTTCCTGTTTTCATAGACCTCTCCTATTAGAGCAATGCTATATCCCAATTGACTTGATTAAAAAAAAAGTCAAACATTCACAGTTAATGCCTGTACGGGGTTTTTTTTTTTTTTTTGGGGGGGGTGGTTTGGGTTTTTTTAATATATAAAAGCATAATGAAACCCTGAAGATTTAAACCACAAAACCAGTGGTCTTACAAAGTTTTGGGTAGATTGCATAAAACTCTGTCCTTCAAAATTATTTCCTTATATTTTGGCTTTTCAAGATTGTGGCTATACCAACAGGAGGCCAGTTCTCTTCAGTTGGATGTTGCCTTACCAGGGGTGGATCTGCAGGACATACTGGTTGTTTTGTGTGGGCAGGTGAGAAGTTGCCTACCCAGCTAATCATGACAGAGAGAGAGAGAAGTTGGAAATCTGTCTGAAGATGCCTCAAAGCAATGCATATTCTGATAGCTAATTTTCATTTGCTTGCTAACCAAGGAGGACAAAGTCATTCCTGCAACTTAGACACTGTTGCTTTCTTCTCTAGTCTTTTCCCTCAAACGTCAATCTTCCTTCTCTTTTTAGATGTGGGGAAATTAGACAAGAGTCTATGTGGAAAGGCAACCAGGCAAAATTAAAATGGGAGGCTTTGTAAATAATCCTGATTTTTTAAATTGTTTTTATCTACTGAATGTACTCAGAGAAGTTGCGTGATTGGATGCGGCATGTGTAAAATCAGAGGTCTAAGAGAAGATTTGAAGACTGTGAAAAGCTTTTTGCTCTTATGATTGAAGAGTAGAGAAAAATGAATTTCATTATCAGCACCTCATTATCAACAGTGTTGAAAGCCTGATTACTGCAGCAATTTAAAAAAAAAAAAAAAAATTAGGAAAATTAGCTGTGCTAGCCAGATAGCTAGGAAGTGAATTTTTACTTCTTACCATGGTTTGTCTGAGAGAATGCTAGTAAGAATTCATTACTCTGATTACACTGACTCTTGTGAGAGCAGTAACATCAAACTTCCTAGTTCTTTTTTACTTTTTTTAGTATTTAGGCCCCTCATTGCAGTTTAGGATTTGGTCAGTGAAGTGGTATATTTTCAGATCTGGTTCTGAAATTTCTTTATCCTGCTCTGATCATTATCTCTGTCCTGCCTTTTTTGCAGCAGTTTGGCTCACTATTCCATCTGGTCTTACTTTTTAATATTTTCTTTTTTTTTGGTAGGCGTTTGTCTGTACTATGAAAATAATATAAGTAATGAATATATCATGTTTTCTGTGAACAACTCTTTTCTAGTTCACCTCTTGCAAAATGTCTGAAGTCACAGAGGTGGAGAGTTTGTTAACCACAATGAGGTTCTTTTGAGACAAATGAAATCCTGAGAGCTGAAGCTCATGTGTTATCAAAATGGTTTATCTTGTGTTATGAGTCATTTAGGATTTTGAATATGGAAGAGTGACTGGTAGTTCAAGGTCAATTCCTGTCTGAAATTCAGTGCCTACCAGAAAATGCCTGAAACAAGTAAATCTGGTTTCACTGCTTTTTCTGTTTGTCCTCAGTGCTGCTCTGTTTTGAAGAGTGTTGTTAAGGCACATGATCCTAGACACTCTCCAACTAGAAAATATACAAAGTTTGTGGTGTGAAGAATCAGCTGAAATTGCACTGGAGGATTTCTTTTTTTCTTAATAAATTCAGAACTAGCATAAAGTGCAGGGATTGCTTGATGTTTCTGAAAGCCTGTCTCTCTTTGATTCAATAGAGTCTTGCATCTTACAGTTTGCTGTGGTGATTATTACCATGCTTGTGTATCCTTAATTTAATTTAC
Source organism: Scolopax mira (assembly GCA_004320125.1). Taxonomy (NCBI): domain Eukaryota; kingdom Metazoa; phylum Chordata; class Aves; order Charadriiformes; family Scolopacidae; genus Scolopax; species Scolopax mira. The sequence goes on from BJBW01007626.1 coordinate 105,389, forward strand.
CTCTTAAGAGTCTTAGTATGTCTGTTTCATGTGTATAGTTTCTGCTTTCATTCTAGCAGAAAGAAAAGAAAGAATCATCACCTTGTGATGACAGTACAAAAGGTGTTGCTTTAATTCTTTTCCTGGTGTCCACAGACGCAAGAGTAATTTTGGAAGTCTCCTGGTTTAAGAGTTACTCCACTGAATTCTCTCCTTGTAATAGTGCTTAGCATTTTGATTGTTTAACATTCAGGTAAAGCACAGTATATATGGATGTCTTGGCATATAATCTTCCCTTCTCAATGTGGAACATCCAGATTTGTAATTTCAGACTTAATGGATACAGCCAGCAGTTCCATTGTCTGCTTTAGCTTGGAAGAATCGGTGCTTTTATTTTCCTGTGGAAAGATTCTGATCTCACAGTTCTACACTCAATTTTGTTTTGGCATCTAGTTCCTGTTTTCCCAAGGGGTATAGTTGGTTGTTGTTGATCATGTCTCGTGGCTGAAGAAAAATGCAATGTACATTTAGAGACTTGTTCCTGAAAAGCAGCTTCTGTGGCGTGCTTACATAGGCAGACTGCAGCATACCCTTTTTTTAAAGGTATCTGGTATGGCTTGTCATTTGCTGAACAAACCCGTTAGCTGTCGCTGTTTGTAATACGGTCGGGATTGTTTTGTTTCTTCTTTTATTTCTTTTCTTCATTACATGTTACAGTTTCCTTTCTGGATTCCTTTGTGTTTGTACTGGTTTAGGGAGTGTCGTGGTTTTGGCTGCCGTGAAGTTGACTTTCTTGGGTTGCAGAGCCTGAGCCAAGATTGCTGATGCCCTCATGGCCAACCCCCATTTATATACCAAGCATCACGTCTACAGTATGGAATATTCCAGTGGCCATTCCATTGTTCTGTCTGTGCTCCTTCTCGGCTCCTATGGGAAACTTAAAAAATGTCCTTGACTAGTATAAACATCACTTAGCAACAACTAAAACAATATGCATTATTGACAGTCTTTTCACACCAAATCTGAAAATACAGCAACCACTAGAAAGAAAATCAGCTCTATCTCAGCTTAAACCCTGGCAGGGAGACATTGTTTCTAGGCATTCTGGAATATTTTTCCTCTTGGATCTGTGCATCCTCAGAAGATGGTATTTCTTTATATAGTCATTGGAGAACCGTGTTCCTAACTATCTCTAGCATGCTGGATCATTTAGGAATTTTTCTAGTAATTGCTTATTACTCAGCCCCATGTGCTGTCTTGTTTCTGTTAATATTTTTTTATCTTCCCATAATTACAGTGCAGGATTAGACCGTACAGGACTGTTCTGAAAGTATTTGCTGATTCACCTTTATTTTGCTGCGTGAGGGAGATGGTGCCTTCTCAAAAATCACACTGCAGTGTGGCATGAAACTTTTTTTATTGAGTAGTTTTATGTAAGCAGCTGTAAGCCTTCTGGAATGGATTATGTCCTCTCATGCGCACCCCTTTAGATACACCAGGGTATTCCTTTGTCTCTTATTGTTGATCTAAACCAGATGTGATCCGTGGGATATGCTTAGCTAGCATGATCATCACTGAAGAGAGAGGTTAGCTAACATGTGGCCATTTCTGTTGTTGCCGCCTTTGGCCAAACTGTTGTCACTCTTCAAGGAATTGGACTGATGCTTTCTGCAGAGTCTGGCTTTAATAGCATGCCTGTGCTCACTGCTTGTTGTATCCTTGAGCCACTACAGTGCTTTTTCTTTCAGCTTTTTGTGTTTTTAGCATTGTATAAGTTCTAGGGCTATTGTAGCTGAGTTGGAGCTCTGGCTTGCCTGTTTTTTCTCTCATTTCCTTTTGCTAGAAAGTCTTGTGGATCTTAGATCCTTATCTTATCTGATTTCTAACATCAAATGAAGATTAGAGACTCAATTTACTGGAGTTAGCATGAATATAAGAGCATTTTCCCCTCATTAATGCTCTCTAATGTTCACCCTGGACAGTGCAGTCTTCACAATGAATGTATTTAATTTTTCTTTGGAAGCCTGATCACTAAAGAACTTTGATTAAAAACAGATATGACAGAAAGGAAGAAAGGCAAATGGAGACCCAATTACCATTCCTGCTCCCATTCTGGATTTTTTTTCTCTCTTCTAAAGCAGGAGCACAAAACTGATTCAGTGGAACTCTGAAGGAACTAGGACCTTGCACAGCCAATGTGCAGATGATGGAAAATGTGTCCATTTCACTAATGTCACACCCATGCTTGGAGGCTGTTTCCTCTCCTTTCACCGTTTAATCTGCCTTTGAATCTGCCATGGCCACTGCTGTGGGTTTTTGTCAAGGGAGCCCTGCCTTTGACATTGGTAAAGTTACAATTTTATCCCATAGATTTCAGAAAAAATATGTTCAGCAAGTGCAGTTTGCATGACCTTCTGATTATTTCTTTGAAAACCTTTCCATTTAAATGGAAAACCAGGTGCATCATTTGTCCAGCTGCTCAACCTTGTCACCAGGGACACACTCCAGGGCTAAGCAGGATTTAGCAGAGGTTAAGGGGGAACATTTGTACAAGAGCTATTTGTTAATATATTAGTGGTGTCTCACAGGAAGATTCACTTTGTATCCTGCCCAAAGCAAGATCCAAACTAGATCTATCTTTCAAGCTTCGTCACTTTCTAGAACAGTATTTACTGCATTTGAAGTGAGTAAATACTTGCACTGATAAAGATTTAATGGAAAAAGTCCAGTCTTCAAAGTCTTTTTTTTTTTTTTTTGACCTCAGGCGAAGTGTAGTTGAACTACAGGAGCTTTTAGTACCTTGACAGCTTCTTCAGAAAGATGCTTTTTTTGGCATAAGCACGTAACATATAACCTCTGTCGGTTATATCTTGCATATTATCTTCTAACACAGGATGTGATGTAGTGGAACCCGGAGCATGCCTGAATTAAATTTGGCACTGCTGCAGGATAGAGCCAGTTAATGTCCTTGCGTAATGCTTAAGTAATAGATTAGATTCTCTGCCCCACTATTCTTGTTGTCTCTAGTGGTATATAAAAAGCTTGCCACCTCACTAGTGCTCATTAGCTCATTCGCCACAAGTAAACGAGTTTTCTAGCTTATAGGAGGAAAGCGCTTCCAATCCCCTAATTGGTTTATGCATATAATCTTTTCCACACACCAACAAGTGCAAAAGTTGACTAGCTAATAAAATCAGAGAATAAAGTGAGAAGGGGGAAAGAAATAAAGGAAGGTCTAAACTCGGGCTATATGGACAACTTGTACAGTAATAGCACCATTTGTTGTCCCTTCAGTTCTACTGGAGACAACAGGTAGGGCAGGGCTGGTCAGGGCTCCTGGGGTAAGGCACGGCCCAGCAGTCACCAGGTGAGTCCATAGGGAGAAGGCAGGGCAGAAAGTCATCCTGCAGGTCAGGCCTCTGCCAGTCAAGAGGGTGACGGCCTGGCCCAGGCACATCTGAAATGCGGTGGGATTCATGGCTCATGTGGGAGACAAGTGGTAGTGACTCAGCTTCAAAGCAGTTCATGTGGGAAAGCAGGGTCCACCCCACCACGCTGTTGGGACGGTTCTGTCCACAGGTCTGCAGCAGGAGGGGGACCTCCCCTTATTGCACTGTCTCTAAGCTGGCCCTGAGCCCAGGCAGCCAAAGCTCTGGGAAGGGGAATGCTCTCAGGACCCATAGAGAGAGATATAAATGTGTCTCTGGTAGAACATTTCCAGTGACAGATGTGCCTTTCTGTGCAGCGTCCGAACCTCATCTCTGTTTAGCAGTTTCCAGCACTGATTCCACGCTCAGTTTGTAGGTCTGACAAAGGTTCAGGTGGCTTTCTGGCTGTGACAGAGCATGTCTGACACTGTGATAGAATGCTTAGGAGAAGAATAAACCCTTGGGTAATGAGGAGTTCGTTTCTGCTGATAGATATGGAAGAAGCTATTTGATAGACAGGTTCAGTTTTCTGCAAACTGTTAGTCCAAAGCTGTCTGCAGAATCTGAAGTTTTTATGTGTTAGCAACTGAAGAGCTTGCTAGAAATGATCACCGTTATGCAGCCATTTATATCCAGTATGGATATATGGAAAAGTTAAATATTCTCCTACAGTTCAAAAGTGAATCATGAGCCTTGCTTTAAGGTCATGGATTGCTTTGTCTGACAGTATTGCACTGTCACACTGTGATCACTGCACAGTATATTGGAAACAGGATCGATCCTAAAACACATTCATCTTTCCTAATGCTTGTCATAAGGAAGAGGTCAGATGGATTTTATGAGCCTGTATTCTGCCAAGTATTGTGAAAATCTCTCAAAACTGACAGAAGCTTTTCTGTGCTGCCAAATCTTTTTGGAAGGTTCCATGTATATTGTCATAGTTAATCTCTATTTATCATAGTTAGCACATATACTTTCTAGAATGCATGGTGTAGTATTTAACAAGAAAAATTGGTAAAATGCATTAAATTGTATTTAAATATTCCGTTTAAATCATCACCATCACCAAAAATCAACACAAGTTTGCAAGTTCATGATGCAGAGAATTCTGTGATGCTCTCATGTGGTACAGGGAAGGATGACAAGAGCTTTCTGTTTTTTTTCATCCCGCATTATCATACCACTGTCATTTACAGACATTTGTTTGGGTAGAATTCAAAACAAAAAGACTGGGCTGTCCTTTTTTTTAGTGTTTGTGTCCTAAAGAAAGGGCTTGGCATCCATGAAATTTTTCAGAGACTCCTGAGAAGGAAGGCCTTTTATGAAGAGAAGACAAAAATATTAACTGTGGGAATAAGAATATTCTTTGTGAAAAAAATTTCCTTGAGATTCTTTGTTGAATCCCAGTGAAGAACTTCAAGCAAAGTCCTACATACAACAGAGACAAAACATGAGAAATCTTTTAAAAAGTACATATTTTTAAATGAAAATGCTTACTTACTCTTAGTCAGTTAAAAATGTGTTCTTTACATGAAGGTTTCCCAGTAGCTATAACGAGCTTCCATCAAACTTGGCAAAGAAACCCATGAAGCCTGTTCTTGAGGAATCTTTCAGATTGACCCATGATAAAAAGGAGGCTTACCAAAAAATGCACTTCCTCCATTTCCTCACGTCCCTCTCTTAGCATGTGCAAATATTAGAAAATGTGGCTCAAAACCACTGGATGAGTATGTGAAATGAGCAGTGGCCCAGGCTCATGGAGGTTTTGAAATCAAGTCCCAAGTTGCTATCGGGGTACCCATCATTAGATATGTGGTGAGTGAGACAGAAAGGCCAAGGTGTATTCTATGTATTCTTAAATATCATATAATTATACAGCTGTGTCATTTTTTCCTCACATTATTGCTAATTCCTTCTTGAGAAGGTAATGCATCTGCCAGTACAAGCATGTACAGGGATTTGTGGGTTAACAATTTTCTAGTCATGTCTTTGTCCTTAGAAGCCAAGACTGTAAGAATTAGAAATTAGTATTCAAAAATACTTTGTACTCATAGTCTGCTTTGTTAAGAAATAAGGCTGCAGTTCACCCAAACTGCAGTAATTTTTACTCCTTTTGGTTAAACGGGGTTTGAACTTCAGTAGTATATTTAGCATAGATTGTCACATCTCTCAGACATTTGTGGAAAAATAGTAAAAAATAGTCATCAACCTCTCTGGTTTTTGCTCAGGAGCAGAACATTTGGACCAGCATTGCCCATTCCATTGCATCTGCATTTCCATTTTTTCATGTATCATAAACTTGAGGGTAAAAGACACAATCAACTTCCAGCCAAATCCTATTCATCACACCTCCATTTAAGAGGAGCTCATCACTATCAGTCATGAATTTCTGGTTCTTTTCCCCGTCCTCTTTCCGTTGTTAGTGTTTAACTAGTTTACTATCTGTTTAATTAGATAACTGTAGACATGTAATGCCCTGTACAGACTTGGTGTTCTACAGCTAAAGGATCAAATGAAGTGGTTTACTTTTCTAATGTAAATAGTTTAATTGATTTTCATTATAACATATATTTATGGTTTATCTTAGTCAACAGAAAATCTGTAGATTTACCAGCACATTATAACTATGGCAACAAGTATGAAGAAAATGGAACAATTTCTTTTCAGGGTGTAACAGGCGAATGAGTTTCAGTGCTTTTTTTTTTTTCCACTACCAATGCTCTGTTGACAAGTCAGAACTGTTAATGTGTGATATCTGGAATATTTGGCAGTTTCATCATTATGAAATGAATACAATAGGCAATCAGAAAGTGATTAACAGTGGATGTTAGTCAAGTTTGTGTTTTGGGGAAAGAGTCTACAAAAGATTTGGTGAAATTGGTGCAATCACAGAGGAGGGCTCCTTGATATGTATGTGTGTTTGAAAAACAATGAAAACAAATAATTAAATCGGTGCCGGATTAAGCTTTTACAGCATGGGAGCAATTATATTTTTCATAGCAATTAACAATGAAATTTTCACAAATTCCAAGTTATTTAATGATAATTATAACAATGTGTGTACACTTTCCACTGCATCCAACAGAAAGATCCATTTTCAAATATAAAATCAGTTTCTTGTTGAATTGCTCCAGTGAGGTTGATGAAGCTTCAAGCCCTTTATTTCTTCTCAACATTAAAAGCTGTGTCAATGACAACAGTCATTACTTATCATGGTTCTGGTCTCCTCTTTTAGAGACACTTTTCCTCCACTGAAATGTATGTTCTGTACAACCTGGGTCTTTCCCCCTCCATGCCCTCTGCCACGTGCATAGGTGCTCTGGAAGCTGTGGATGAGTTCTCCACCAGCAGAACCTGGTTGCAAGGGTTTGTTGACGGTCCAGCGATGACAGGTTCAATGAATTGGCATGGAGGAGAAAGAACCCACAGTTCTGTCTGCTGCTGGAAATCCTTTGGCACTTAGGACATTTTTACTCTTGCTGTCAAACTAAATACTTCTTCCGTTCACTTTTCTGTGACGGTTATTTCTTTTTTTTCCCCTTTCTTTTTATCACTGAGGAAACAGAAGCCTCACTCTAATGCCTGACAGCTCATGTTCTGTAGAACATGAGCCTGACCTTACCCTGGGCTCAGGGGAAAGTAGGACTACTGATGGTTTTCCATTCACAGGTGGTGCTATGGTGGAACAGCTGCTTCTTCCCAGGAACTTTTGCCCACCAGCTAACATTTCCACCAGGGCTGAAGGAGATAGCTTTACTGCAGGAAGCAGAGAAGGGCTGACTACATCTACAAGCAGTAAGCACTCTGCTGAGTAGCATCAAGGGTCAACAATATGTTTATGATAGTCATCTTCGCTCAGCTGAAGAGGATCATGGAGACCCCATGGCTGGGGTGAGCCTGTAGAGGACTGCGGCTTTTATTCTTGTGGGTGAACCCTATTTCTGTTTTGAGAACTTGGATTTAGATCTGCTTTCTGGAGTTGCCTCTTTTAACTGGGATGGCTCCGTTAAGAATTAGGGGAATGAGTCAAAACAGTGTTTGAGAAGAGGATCAACAGCTAAGACAAGGGTGGGATAAATGTGCCGTGTGTGAGTGAGGGAGCTTGGCTTTTGGACTTTTTTTCTTTTGCTGATCTTGTCAGTAGGGGTCTTGGCTGTGAGTCCAGCATACATTCAAACAAGTAACTTACAAGTTAAGTTTTTTATATAATTGCTCAGTTTTTAGTCTGCTGCAGTGATTTTGTAGTGCATATATAAGAAAATAGCTTTAATCACAGACTGAAAATAAATCAGTTTTAGATTTAGCAATTCAGGTATTTATAGAAGGGCCAGGGCAGGTTTACAGTGAAAATTAAAGTTCCTCTTAAGGTGGTTAAGCTTGATAGTGATTAAAGGATTACAAATGTGTAGAAACATGTACAAAAGGCACATGTTTCTCGTTTGTTTTAAAATTATTCTAAATTAAAAATGAACATATGTATGTATATAGGGGCTTCGCAGAATTTGAACAATTAAATGTTTCATTTTGTGCTTTTTTCTGTCTCTATACTGAAACAAGATACTCTGTGTATTTAATTAATACCATTACATTTAAAATCACGGTTATAATGAGTCT
>BJBW01007626.1:113661-124457 GCA_004320125.1 Scolopax mira
ACAACAAAAAAAATATTATTAAAAAATATTATTAAAATTATTAAAGCTTTCAATTAATCAGCCTGCGCGCTCACGCGTGTTACGCGTTTCCCGTTGGGACGGCGGAAAGAGGATATAATCAAAGGGAAGGAGGGAGACTTCTAATGAACCTTAATAGGCGTTAATTACGACAATTACTGAGGAGCTGGGGGTAAGGCTTGCCGTGCTGCCGGCCTGGGAAGGAAGGTGCTGCCACCCGCTGGCTCTGCGACGGGGATGCCCGCGGTCCCCGCACCCGTTCCCGCACCCACGCCGGCACCAGCAAATCTCCTCAGGATGGAGGTTCCGGTTTCCAATGTCTGCGTTTTGATGAAGGCGAAGAGGGGTGATGAGCCTTTTCCCAAATGGAGGCAAAGCCAAGTGGTGGGGATGCAGGGGGTATTTTCTGGAGTTGCGCAGGGAATCGGTGTAATTTGTCTGAAGGACATCGGTGGTCTTGTCTGATGGCTGCTACGTTAATACAGATCTAAGAAATGTTTAGATTGATATTTTCTCTTTACTTTTTAGTTTCTTTTAGTTTTTGTTTGGTTGTTTTTTTTTTTTATTGTTCCTTTTGTTATTGTAATGACTGCCTTTTAGAGAGGGGTATGTATTAGGGCTAGTGATGTTTTCATTTGCAGGCAGCTTCTTATTGAAGTACGTCCATTTAGTTATGTGTAAATATAAAATACCACTTGTCTATATACAAAAACTATCGGTTAATATCTGTTTAAACAGTAGCAAGAAGTCTACCCAGTTTACCCCAGAGAAAAAAGAATCCCAGTCAGACCTGAGAAGATTATTTTGGCTCTTCCAGAGACCACCTTCTCCCTTCCCATTCACCCGGATGCCTCAATCCCTCTAAACTCCAGAGCAAACAGATGAGCTTGAAAGCATGTTGTGAAGGTCAGTATGTTTTGAATCTTTCCAGTGAAAGTGTTGCAAAATCAAGGCCTGTTGGTATTGAGCATTCTGCCAGGATCTCCTGTTATTTGTCAACTGACTAAGGTTTGGCCGGGCACTCACTGCAGCACGGTGTCACTTAGAAACATTTTAGGCCTTAATTGCTCTTTAGAAGGTTTTGTTAGGATGTCTGTGGTTTAATACAAAGGTGCATATCTATTTAACCCCCGCATATATGTAAATTTTGTGGCTCTTTCCTGCTTGTTTGTCTAACCCGTTTTAAGGTATTGCTTTTTTTTTTAAAAAAAAAGTTTGCTAAACTGGGATAGACACTACACAAATATGAAGTATTAGAGATCGTAATTATTAACAGCCATGTTTCAAGTATCAACCTTAAGCTATCTTCTGCTTTATTGCATTAAATATTTCACCTGTCTCAAATTTCTCAGTCTGGGTGTCTCTCTCACATTTCACAGTCGTACCCTCTCCCCAGGCCTGGGCTTAGGTTACAAACACCAGGAATCTGTCTTATTGTACGAGTTGTTATGGGAGGAGGCAGGTCTGAAGATGAACAGCAGATTTTTCTGGAAACTAGGAAGTAATATTTCCCTACAGGTAAAGATTAGGAAATCTAATTACTTGCAGAGTGGCTCTATTTTCTGTGAAGCTTTAATCTAGTAAAGAGTAAAATGACAATAGAACCCAGCATAGATATCTCTGAGTGAATAATTTCCTTCTTTAAGGAGCTCACTGTAAGACTGAAGTTACTGTCTTTTATCTTCGTTTCTGGCAGCTAACTAAAGCAAAGGAGAAGGTCGGTGAACAAATTATTGAATTTCTCATTTAATGAAAATAAAATTTTCTGCTTCTAATGAAATGATCTTTTTGGCATCATTTCATGTTTGTCATAGACGAGAAAGTTTAAAATTTTCTCAGCATGCGAGTAGGAGAGTTCAGGAACTGGGGTGGGAGTTGACTTAATACACTCCAAAATACATAAATCAGGTTCTGGTGTGGTAACCTGTTACATCTTGGTATAAAATGTTTAATCTTTTGAGTTTGATCATCACAGCCAGTGCTACTGACATCAGCAAGAGTTCTTACACAGTTCTGCAGTGTGTCCTGGATGTACAGCGTGGCTGACTGGTGTAGGGAGGTGATAGGAAGGGGTACAGGAGGGCTTTGCAGCCTCCCAGTGTGCACATTGTCACACGTGTGATGTCAAAAGAATATGGTTAAAAAGTTAAACTTAAGTGATCTGTATAAAATTGTAATAGAACTTGTAATTCAACTTTCAGCCTAACTCCTGAATTTAAAACCTAGTTGAGCCTTTTGCACCTGGACTAGATATAGAAACAACTCAACTTAATTGTGTCCTTACATGTCCACCTGGACTAGATGTAGAAAAAATTAAACAAAACTTAGATCAAATAAATTGAATTGTTGAGCTTCCTGAAGGCCAACAGGGCCCATGGAGGGAGCACACTCCTGGTCTCTCATCTAAGTATGGGACGACAAGAGGTATAGTCTTTGGAATGGAGTCTAGATGAGAGTGGGTCCAAGAGGAGACTTAGGAGATTATAATATTAAAACACACACTCTCTTGTGAATAATGAGCATGCTATTAAGGGAATGTCCCAAAATTTTTAAAACATTAATTTGAATGCATATAAAGAGGGATGGCAAAAGAACTGTAGCTCACCTTTTGGCCCTATCTTCTTACTCTCAATATTGGTCTGTCAGAAATGTGTGCTGTGCTGGCTGTTATTAAATGCCTGGCACCCGATTTTGCAGAATTGAAATAAAGACACAGATCTTGACTAGGTGGGTTGATAGGTTTTTTGCACACCCAGTGAAGGGACACACCTTTTGCACACCTTCTTTAGAGACAGCATGGGGGAGCGCATGTGACACCAGGCTGTGCCAATGGTGGTGAAAAAGGCAACCAAAGTGGGCGTCCTCCCCTATGTTTGGGTATGATTCTGGGGGTGGTGGGTCTTGAAATCACAGGGTGAGGGTAACGAATGCTGTGGTTGGAAGGCAGAGATGAGTAAGAAGGGTGTTTTGAATCAATACATTTTGAATATAGTCTTTTGTTGCTGTTTAGAAAGCGGTGGGAGAAGCCACTCACAAGAGAATAAGTAGAAAAGAGACGTAAACGCGTGGAAGATGTTCAAGCTGATAGTTTCCTGCTTGGGTTTCCCGGTGGGAAGGTGCAATATTGCCTTCCTGCCGCGGTGTGGTGCTGAGGGAAGCTGCAAATCGACGGTGGCCACGGTGTCCTCCCTGTCCCTGACGAGTTTCTGAGCCCAGATCAGCCTTAGGAGACCATCGTCTCCCTCCGAACAACGAGCCGGTTGATGCTTCTTGCTGTGAGACCCTGGGAGAGGGAGGGAAGAGGATTTGCAGCTTCTTTCTGTCTCTGTTTTTTGGCCTAATCATCGGCTGTGTTATCGGACACGGAGGAAATGATTTGCTGTAAATAGGATGAATGGATTAACTCTTCAATCACTCTTTCACTTGAGCTTTCCTTCTCAGTAGTAGATTATTCCATTCCATTACGCATCCCTGGGAAAAGGACACTGGCAGCAACTGGGGCAGGACACTGGTGTGTTGTTTTTTTCTTGTTAATGATATACTTCAGTATAAGCAGTAAATCAGTAAATCTAAATGCACAAGAGTGACCTTTAAAAGTTGTGGAATATTAACTGGAGTCTCTGTGACAGTTTTGTCACTTTATGATTTTGGGGTTTTTTCTGGCTTTGTTTCCTCTTCTTCCTTTCAATGACTGCTCTTTGTTGTTTCATTTATTGCTTGGTTTCTGTCTAAGGCTGTGGCTTCACAAATAATTTTGACAGTGGCTGATCCAGATACCATCCCTGGCCCCCTCCCAACTCTGCATTGTCACCTCCTTGCTGGCAATTACCACCCCATGTGTTTATTCTGCTGCAATATCAGCTTACTTGATTGATAAAGTTTTGTAATTAAAAAAAATCCATTCCATGATGGGGATTTTACCTTACATACCTTATGCTACTCTTCTGATTTTAAATTTAGGGTAATTTCACAGGTCTGTTTAAGAGAGTGGAGAAACAAATATTAGTCTTGAGCAGAACTGAGCTAAATGCAACGTCAGCAGCAGGCTGAAAGGTTAATTATGTGAAAATGGATAATAGGAAAAAAATGTACTTTTCTATTCCCTGTATATGGCTCTATATATAACCTACATGCGAATGTGTGGGGTTTTTTAGCCAATGGCAATATTATGTTCTAGTTCAAGGACAAATTTTGGCAAAGACCTTACAGCCCTTCCTACAGGAATTCTCTCAGTGTCAAAAATGACATTTGTTCATGGTCAGAGGCTGCCATCCACACATGGGGGGACACTGTGGTGGTGTCCCCATCTTTTAAACCTCATGGGAGAGTTATTTGAATAATTTCTGTGTCTGCAGAGAGGAGACAGCCTTTCTAAGGTTGTGGCAATTACACTAGTATTGTTTTTCAGGAAGAGTGAGATATCATTACAGCTTTCACTGATTGAAACTCTGTGTTAGAGATCACTATGAACTCAGGTTTATGGTGTGTATATATGTATGTGTAGTGTCAGCATTAAGTACTTATCATGAGCGGTGAATAACAAGGTATTTTTCTGCACTTCTGGACCAAATAACATAAACTCTGGTTAGGACAAAGTTGAAGCAAGACTTCAAATTATGCCAGATATCTAAATTATCGCTTTTTTATTTTGGATGTGCACCTGTGACACTTCCAGGTGAGAGCTGTTGAGTTGTTGATAATAAACTTTTCATAAAACTAGGGATCTTCTTCAACTGCAAATTAAGATGACTGTGCAATGTTTCCTAAGGCAAACATATGAATAGGGATGATATATATTTTCTCTGAATTGCTCACTACAGAAATCAGCTATATAATTTGTTTTGTTGGCTGTCATCAAATAATAAAGAACTTTCTGAAATATGAAATGTGAAGGATTGTTCCTTCTTTCATTCCCAGTGTACCAGAAATTGTTTTGCTGCTTTCCAAAATAATTTTTTTTAGCATAACAAGCTCTGTTCCAGATAGAAATGACTCTCCATGTTTTCCACTATCTAATATTTCCCCAATGCTTTTCCTTTCTTTTCAAAGTGCATAGTTGCATAGTGCATTTGAAGTTCATTTACTGAAATCTTAGTTGGTTTTTTTGTTGTTTGCTGGTATGGTAGGGTTGTTCTAATTGACAGAACTGAGTGAGGTGGAAGTTGTCCTGGTATTTTAAAAATAAGGAAAAAGAGTTGTGTTCTAAACAGAATTAGTAAGAACGTGCATGAATTTATATTGGTTAATTATCATGCCATATAAAAGGGTTGAAGCTCACACATCTTCATTGTAAAAGTAGGCTGCTATGGGTTTCTATTTGTTAAATTCTTTTTTAAGAAGAAGAGCAGAAATTAAGTTGAAGCTGAAATCTTAGACACGTGATTCCCGAACACTGAATCTTAAGACAAGCTTCTCGTTTCTCTGAATGTATCAAATATAATGATAATACCTACACAGCCCAATCTGTTGAAAGCAAGGCATAAGCAGTTCCCTCATTCTGAAATGCCTCTATCTGCTCCTTTATATTCTTCCTGTTATTTAGGTAACACTGACAGGGATTACTATTTTCAGCTTTGTAAGGAATGATATTTTTTTTCCTTCCATGCATGCAACAAATAGACTTTGAAGAGTGACTGCTGGTGTTTTGTAATTCAACTTCTACTGCGGTGGGTGAAAATAAGCTTTCCAGAAGACGTAGAAAAATAGAATACACCATAGAAAAATAGAATAACCAGCAGTTAGCTGGGGTAGTACAATATTCTTTCCCTTCTCTCCACTGCCCTTGTCTCTAATATCCTTTATTCAACCTCATAAATTTTCTTGAAAAAATAGTAGCAGTATTAGCCCACATAATGATTTATAACTGTTTGTAGTACTTCCTAGACCTACTTTCCAGATCTTGGCTGATGGATAACTGAAATGTTTGCCTTGGTTTACATTACATTCTCAGGGCATTACACCAGTATTCTGAACAGATTCTAGAAACCTCTGTACAGATCCAGATTAGTGGTTGTGGGTTTTTTTTTCATTTGAGAGCATGCTTATTGCATGGAAAATTGATTCCAGGAATCCAAAAGAGTATTACTGAGAAAATTAAAATTAATTTAGAGGTCAGTCCAAGTATGATTACTGGATCCTGTAAAACAGAAGTGCCTTTCTGGTAAAACTTCACTTGATTTATGAGATATGTCTCATTGATTATCTTTCAGCCAGTAGACATTTCAGTTTTATTGGTAGCATTACAATGAAGTCTAACATTGCAAGTTGCAAGAGTAGTTTATCCAGTTATTTGTCTAAAATTATTTAGGAGCTTGGCATAAGCCAGAAATATTATCAGGTTAACTGTTTTCCAAGGATTTTATCTTATTTATTTATTTATATCAGACTTAATTTCTGATCGATTCATACCACTCTTTTTAATTATGAAAACATACTGGGCTTTAAGATCACATGAAAATACTGACTCTGTCCTATTGCTGACAAATGTATTACTGCCCAAAATAGCAAGTGCTTGTAACTGCATCTGGTATTCAGCATAAACTTCAGAACAACTCAACTATCAGAATACCACAGAACAATAGTTGCCAATTTGGATTGCTTTCTGCTGTTTTTCTTAAATTGCCTTTAAGTGTTTGATTTGTGATCTCTGTTGTTCCAGAACTCTGTAAAGTTGCTGTAACAGGAATGGGTTAGCTCCTGATCTGCTTGCTGCCACAATATTTGGAAGTGGCTTGACCACTAAAGGATTTTCAGAGTTTTCAGGCTTGTCTGATGGTCACAGAGAACAGTATTTTGCTTCATGCTTTGCCTTTTTCCAGCTTTTTCATATTAGTTCCCAAAAGCATCTAACCTGTTGTGAGCTTTTGTCATTTATTGCTTTTTTTTTTTAAGTAAATGCCTTTTTTAGTAAATTAGATTTTTTGCCAATTAGGTCACATAGCGCGTTGGATCTGTACTTCTAGCTGTTGCGTTAAGAGGGGAGGTAAAATTGCTGTTGGTTTAAAAAGAAAAAAAAAAAAAGGTGGAAATTCTGTAAATGCTTTGTGAGTTTAATAATAATCTGAAAGGAATTCCACTTGGTCTTTTGGCATTTGAGTTGCTTTGGAATCCAGCCAGCCTTTCAGAGCTTCAATGACTGCGAGCAATTCAGTGCCGCAGGCCATTTTTAGAATTTCAAAATGACTGTGGATGGCTGATCTCTGTGTGCATATTCAAGGGGTATACCACATCCCAAACATTTTTCCTTCAGAATCATAAAAATTTGAAATATCAACAGCAAATTTTTAACATTGATTAAATTAATGTGAATGGTCAGAGCACAAGGTTTTCTCTGCTAGATCAGAATCACTGCCAAAACATTCCTGGAACAGTCTGTCTTTCTGCAAATGTATTTCTCATTAAAGGTTATATTTCATTAGTATTTACCTTAATTTGTTTACCCACTACTTGTGTTGTCCCCAAAATAATTCGGCACTAGTTAACTTTCCCCCTTGAAGGCTATTTGGAAGTACGTGTTGGATCAGGACATGGTGAGTTTAATTTTTTCTAATTGTAATTATTTCTACAAAGGCCTATTAATTTTGGCATCATCAGGAATAATAATAGAACAATAGAATAATAGGCTGTCATATTTACCCAGTCCTTTCAGGAATCTGTGTAAAGGAGCTCTAAAAGAAGGAAGAACCTTTTGGGTTTCATTTACCTCCTCTTGGTTAGGAGACCTGGCTGCTCACAGCCAAGTGAATGTTCGTTCACAGTGAATAAATACACTGTCACTGTGAATAATGGCTGTGTTGCTTTTAGAACAGGGTCATATCACTTTTCCAGTTCTGGAATTGCAAATATAGCTTCAGATGTCTGCACTATCCTTCTATTTTTGGCATGGTTACATAGAACTGAACCAGCTCAGGGGCATATATATATTTAAAATATGGACATACTTAGAAAAAATCAGAGCTGCTTCTTTTATTCTATTTGAAATGATCCATAAAAGAAGTTTTTATATTTGGCTTTTTTTTATATATAGCTTTACTCATTATGCTCTGCATTAAGTTATTTTACAGAATATATTGAAAATTATAATCAACAAAGGTATTAAATAAAGATGATGCAGAACTGCTTTTGCACTAATGAAATGTTGAAGGTCATCTATTATATCTAAAGTGCATTTAGATAGGTTCTAATTCATAAAACACACTACCCTGGGAGGCAAATAAAGTTCCTTTGTGTAGTATATGTAGATGTGCAAAAGCAAGAAGAAAAGTTTATGCATCAAACAGTATCAGCTGTTACCTTATTTAGAAGGAAAATTCAGGTCCACACAGGTTGTCTCTGGCAGGAAAAGCATGAAATCATATATCTTGAGGGCAATCCCCCCATTTATTGACAAAGAATTAAAAATACCCCTCAAAAAAAACCCCACAACTATTTCCTTGCTCTCAAGAAGAAATTTTTTTTTTTTTTAAGATAATCCTTAAACTTAAAAAAAACTTGTTTCTTATAGTATGAGATGAGATTACGGTTTTACAGGCTCATTGTGGGGAAAGCCCTTTCAAAGGTTCTTGCCCTTCTGTATAATTGCCCACCCTCTCAAGCTTTGTTTTTTTTTTTTGCTTTGAGCCATGCTGTGCATAGAGATAGATAGGAATGAGCAGCTGGGGGCAGCAGAAACCAGGCAGGAATGCTTTTAGCATGGAATTACAGCCTGAATGCTTTTATAACTGCATTTTGGTGTCACCTTCCCTTTATACTCCTAGAGTTTTGGTCGCCTTTTTCTACCTCCTCCTCATTGAAACAATATCCAGAAAAGCCCCCCTTATGTAATTTACCTGTATCTCTTCTCTATAAGACCTGTAATTTACCTGTATCTCTTCTATATAAGACCTGCTCTTCTCTGCTAATGTTAGAATTGCCACTACCTTTCACAGAAAATGCCCTATTTCCCAGTAGGAACTAGTGTCTTCTAGTAGCTGCTGTTCAAACTCTGATCTGCCAGAACAGTGTGTCTCTCATTTAAACCTTTACCTGCAAAATCAAACTCTTCGTATCAGAGGAGGAAAATTCAGGTTTTGAATAGATAACATGATGACAAATGAGTAAAGGTTATTTTCTCTGGAAGAAATCCCTTGTCCTCCAAGCCAAAACCAGTGAGGTATATTGTTAATGTTTGTTTCCATTAGACAGGACTATCTACAGCCACAAAGAAATATATTCACCCTGTGGTTTGTTTTTTTTTTTTTCTGAAAATATCTGCAGTCCTGTAAGGGTTGTGTCAGGGCTACTTGGAGTGACATTTTTATAAGATACCAGGGTCACGTATGTGTGCATGGAGTGTGATACACAAGGGTAGTAGAGATGCGTATGAGAACACGGGTCTACTGGGGGCCTGTGTACGGAGGAAAGAGCCAGCCCTGGTGTCATCTTGTCTGTGCTACATTTAGATTGAAGTTCTTGAGAAAAAATTGTCTCTGGATTTTGTCTTAAAATAGAATCACGGCATCATTTTGGTTAGAAGAGATTTTTAAGATCAGCAAGTCCAACCATTAATGTAGCACTGCCAAGTCACCACTAAACCATGTCCCTTAGGACCACATCTACACGGGAATACCTCCAGGAATGGTGACTCAACCTCTTCCAATGTTTGACAACCCTTTGAGTGCTCGGATGCATGGAGTATGTGTAATCAAGGGACTGAGATCTTGGAAAGAGCTCAGAGATTGCACTGCTTGATGATATAAATTAATTCCATGTACGCCTCCAATTATCCATTATGCATATATTTCAGCCATGAGAAATATCTCTAGTCTTTTCTTTATCTGTGGGTGCAAGGACTGATTAAAAAGAACATCTGATAAAGTAACAGATAAGACTAGGATATTCAAAGGAAAATGTGCCTAGGGAATATTCAGAAAGATCAAAAGCTTGTTTTCTTCATAATGCTATGAGGCACTGGAAGTAAAACAATGAATTTTGCATCAAAGTACCACACTGTCTCATTACAGCGTGAATAAAAACCAATCTGACTTACAGCAAGGTTACTGAACTGCTGGCCTGTGAACTGCCTGGCCCGAAGGGTGAATTTCTCTCGAGTCTCTGCAATTTTGATATACTTGTGCTGAGGATCTAGGCTTGACATGAGGATCTAGGTCTGCAGACTACTCCAAGAAATGGTAAATTTGATTTTTAGGAGTCACAAAACTCATACCAAGCCACAGTTCTTAAAACGCTAGGAAGCCCTGATTTAGAAAATAAGCTGTTTCATTATAAGCAATATAGCAACTACTTTTTCTTTTTAATGAAAATAAGATAAAACCAGAATGCTGGACTATTTGGTATGTCGTGGTATAATATGACAACTTGACATAATATAAATCATATTATCCATTGACAACATCCAATAATGTTTATGATATGTGCCTGTAATAGAATACAATAAAAATAATAAATATAAGCATGAAAGAAACAGGTCTTTCAACACAGCATTTTAATTGTATTTTGTAGGAAATACTGAGAGTACTCAGATTTGTTCTGAATTGGAATGAGGCCAGATTGTGGTGTTACGTCCCAGTTTCTGTCAGGTTTTCACACGCAGGAAACACACATTTCACAAAGTGGCAATCTTAAGTGCTCTATTTTTAGGGGAACTTTGTGACTGATCTCAGTACTGGGAAGGATCACGGAGAGGATCATCCTGAGTGAGCTCTCAAGGAAGTGCAGGGCAGGCAAGGGATCAGGGCCACTCAGCATGGGTTTATGAAAGGGAGGTCCTGCCTGACCAA